>PVJH01017647.1:0-47279 GCA_004026705.1 Nesogale talazaci | reverse complement strand
TTCCCCCACCTTCACTCTCTAGCGCAGGGCCACCACCAGTTCTGCCCCCACCATCTCTCTCTTCAACAGCACCTCCTCCTGTTATGCCCCTTCCACCACTGTCTTCTGCCACACCCCCTCCAGGAATGCCTCCCCCTGGAGTTCCACAAGGGATACCTCCTCAGTTAACGAAAGGCCTACCAGCTTCTAGTTCTCAGAGCTCACAAGTTCCAGAGAAACCTAGACCAGCACTACTTCCCACTCCCGTGTCGTTTGGGTCTGGCCCACCCTCTACTTACCATTCTCCAATGCAGGCAGATCAAATGAATTCTAAAGCTCCTTTGATTAAGTCTGCTCCGCCATACAGTTCATTCTCATCTGAGCAAGGACTTGGGGAAGCTTCAGCTATTTCAACTGGAGTCAAGGACATGCCATTGAGGTCAGGTGGACTGCTTCCAGATCCTCCTAGAAGCAGTTACTTGGAAGGCCCAAGAGGTCCAAGGTAGGTCAGCTGTTTTTTTACTTTTGGTTTTATTGACGTAGGTTGCAGAAGTTTTGATTATATAGCAAGTTTCATCTATACTATTTTTGTATTATTTCATATACAGTCCTGATTAAAAAATTAATAACGTTAGTATTACTAGCTTCCCAGACATGACATATTGAAAGCTGGAAATGGTACCATGCCCCCTTTTTCTTTGATGTCACTGCCTTTACCCTGTATGAGATGTCGAGGTTAGAGTCCTCAATCGGTGTAGTTTTTGCTGACTCTTAGCCTCATCAATAACTTCTAATTTATCATTTATTTTGCTCTTCATTTATTGGACAAATAATTGGTAACTGTTTGTTAGATAATATGCTGGCTCTTGGGCCTAAAGTTGAACAAGCCAATTTTTTAGTGAAACAAAGCAATGGAACTTAATGTAAGGGTAAGTAGGGTAAAAATAGTGGTTAGCTTTCCCAACTGCTTACTGGATCTATATAATTTTAAATTTAAACTTGATTTTAGCATGTGACAGCAAAATTTCCCCCAAGTTTTATTCTGAAAACTGGGACACAGTACGCTGTTTAAAATCCCAAGGCTGGCTAGAGGCTTGAGTTTCGTGTGGTCTTTCCCTAGGGAGCTCTGGTGGTGCAGGGGCCTGCTTACTCATGAGGGATGCTCACCTAGGGACATCAATTGGAAACCACTAGCCACTCCATTGGAGTCAGATTAGGCTTTCTGCTTCCATAAAGATTCACGGCCTTAGGAACCCACAGGGGCAGTTTTTCTCAAATGACGCAGTGGCAGTAAGTTTTGAAGTCTTCTCAAACTGCCTGTGTGAAGTCGGCCGATGATCATACTACCTTTACCACCTCCCTTATGGTGGAGCCCTGGTGGTGTAGTGGTCACGCATGGGCATAGCTGCAAGGTCAGTCGTTCAAAACCACAAGCGAATCCTCAGGAGAAAGGTGGTCTTTCTACTCCCATCAAGAGTTAGCATCTGGGAAGCTTAGAGGGCCAGTCCTACTCTGTCCTGTAAGGGTCTCTGTGCGTTGGCATCAACTCAGTGGCAGTGGAGTTGTTTTGTTTGTGTGGGTTTTTTTTTAACCCCTTATGCATCGAGGCTGAAAGGGTTAGAGAACTTGCTCAAGGTCATGTGGCTAGAAGAATGGAGCCCCAGTAACTTCCCAGAGTGAAAAACTACATATTTACAGATTGAATTTAATGCCATGATTTAATAGTAGCCACCATTATGGTTATAAATGCACTATTTGGAGTTTTTTTAATTATCATGGTAAAATTTTTATCACAAATGTCATATTTAAAAGTATGCCATTCAGTGACATGATGAATTGCATTTACCATGTTATGCAGCCATCCCCACCTTTTGTTTCTAATTTTTTATTATCTCAAGAACTCTCAAGCGTATACTCTCTCTCTCCTTGTCTAGTTCCTGCAGCCCTCCCTAGTAACTACTTATAAACTTTTGTGTCTCTGCGTTTACTTGTTCTAGATATTTCATGGAGGTGGGATTATACCCCATACCCATATTTGACTTATTTCCCCTAACAATGTTTCAAACGCCCTTTATATCAGCATGTATCATAACATAATTTCTTTTATGATTATGACATTCCATTGTGTATGTATACCACATTTTCATTTATTCGTTCACCTACTGCTGGGCACTTCTCCCTTTTGGCTCTTGTGAGTGATGTGCCATCAGTTTTCAAGTCTTGTGGGTATATATCTGAGTGGACTCGCTGAGGCGTATAGTTGTTGTTAGGTGTCCTTGAGTTGATTTTTGAGTAATATTGACTCCGTTAGACAAAATAGAATTGTTCCAGTGTAGTCTATAGGAACAGATTACCAAGTCTTTCTTCCTGCAGAGCCACTGTGAGCAACTTAACCATTGTGCCACCACGATCCCGAGGGTCATGTGGTAGTTCTCTGTTGAGTAATCACCCAACTGTGTTGTTTTCCACAGCATCTGTACCACCTTACAATCTTACTAGCAATGTACAGGGCTCTAATCTCTTTACATTTTACTAATCCTTGTTATTTTTGTGATATCGGCGTGGTTTTGATTGCATTTCTCTAACGACTTATGATGTAGAACATACTTTCATGTGCTTAACAGCCATTTGTGTGTATATGTATATATATATATATATTTTGGTTTTTGTGGGCATCACAGCCTCTGATGGTCGTGGGCGCTACCCAGCTGCTGCTGGATTTGAACCACCAAGCCCGCGGGCTTTTTTGTATAATTTTTTTTTTTGAACAGCCATTTGTATATCTCTCTTAGAGAAATGTCTATTCCTCAAGTTCTCTACCTGAATTTTAATTGGGTTGTTTGTCTTTTTGTTGTTGAGTTGTAGCTCTTCGGATAGTTTGAATATTACACATATTATGTTAGTCAACTGAGTGTCCTATTTCACAAAGTTTCTGTTCATAAGAGGTTTTTTTTTTTTTTTAAGGCATCACTGCCCTTAGGTGGTGGGAGTAGGAGGCCGAGCTTTTGCTCCTGGGAGCTGGAATTGAACCTCCAACCCAGTGGGCCGCAGTCCCGTGCACAACCACTACGCCACCCGGGCTCAGCCTCATAAGAGTTTTTTACCCATTTTCAACTCTTCTGGTTTGTTTATTTGTCAAGTTGGTGAAGTTTTCTAAGTATTTTAGAAATTAGACCTGTGTTCTAAAAAGTTTTTTTAGGGCTGAACCCCAGTGGCGTAAGTGGTTGAGTGCGGGACTGCAGCCTGTGCGCTTGACGGTTCAAATCCAGCGGCGGCTCTCAAGAGCAGCACTGGTAGCACCCACAACCACCAGAGGGAGTGATGCACATCCCCCCCCCCCCAAAAAAAAAAAAAAGAAGAAGAAAAAAAGTCTTTAACTAGTCTGTAGGGTCTCTTTACTTTGTAAGTAACATCTTTTTTTTTTTTTTTAGTTTTTTATTAGGAACTCGTACAACTCTTATCACAATCCGTATATCCATCAATTGTGTTAATCAATTGTGTTAAGGACATTGCTGCCATCATCGTTTTTAAAGCATTTTCTTTCTACTTGAGCCCTTAATAACAGCTCCTCATTTTTCCCCTCTCCCTCCCTCATGAACACTTGATAATTTATAAATTATTATTTTTTCATGTCTTGCACTGTCCAGTGTCTCCCTTTACCCCTTGTTTATTGTCCATTCCCATGGGAGGGGATTGTAGGGTAGGGGTAAAGTCTTTTGATAAGCATAATAGTCATTTTTGTTTTTCATTTCAAAACTCTGCTGAGTAATCAGTTTTTAGATGATCTGTTACCTATTTACCTCCTGTGGTTTGTGTATTTTCAGTGATGTTTTCTATTATGCTTATACCAAAAACTAGCACTCTTAGCTTTGTCTCTGTGTTGTCATCCAGAAACTTTAAAGTTTTAGGTAAATTGAAAAAATTTAGGCCTTTAATCCTTTTTCTTTAGTTTTTGTGTATCATGTGAAATATGGATCCCATTTCATTTTTCTGCAAATGGATATATAGCTCTGCCAGAATCATTTGTTGAGGAAACTGACTCTTCCTTATTTAGTGAACTTTGGCCTGTTGTCAGAGATCAACTATTTGTTTCATTAGTGTCAGACATTGTTCCAGTATCAGGCTGTTTTGATTACTGTGGCTGTATATGCAGGTTGAATATCCAGAAGGGTGAGGCCTTCTACTTGATTTTCAGTATTGCTTTAGGTAGCCAGGGCTTCTCTCCTTTTCATATAAAGTTGGAGATTTCCATTTAATTGAAGAATGGCACAAGATTGCACAGTGTTTCATCCTTCTGTGCATAGGATCACTATGAGCCAGTCAACTCAGTGGCACCCAACAATAGAATGTTGTTCGGGGTTTAAATAGAGATTGCATTACTTATAGAGAATTTTGGACTGTATTCACATTTTCACACTAAGAAGTCTTCCAATCCATGAGTATATGATGCTTTTCTATTTCTGTAGGTTCTTTTAGTTTCATGTAGTAGTGTTTTGTTGTTTTCCTTTTATGAAGTTTTGTAATCTAGGAGCCAACCTAGATTTATTCCTAGGTGTCTTGACCTTTTGGGGACTATTGTAAATATAATTGGTTCTTCTTGTTAGTGTGTAGGAACCCAATTGATTTTTGAATGTTATTCTTATTACCCTGCCCCTTTGATGAACTCTTCTCTTTAGCTTAAATAGCTTTCTTGTGGAACTTCTGAATATTTGTATGTATAGGATGCTGTCACCCGTGTATACTGAGAGTTTTACTCCTTTCTCACAATTCTGATACCCTTTCTTTCTTTCTTTTCTTGCCTCATTGCTCTGGTTAGGATTTCTAGGAGATTATTAAGAGTGGGGATGGTGGGTGTTGTTGTCACCTACCCATTTTCAAGGGGAATACTGTCAATCTCTCCCTGATAAGAAGGCCACTGTTGGGTTTGCCTATTGTTGTTAGGTGCTGTTGAGTTGTTTCTGTGTACAAAAGCCTGGAACATCGCCTGCTCACGCCACCCTCACAGCCATTGTAATGCTTGAGCCGATTGTTGCAGTCACTGTTAGTTCATCTCCTTGAGGGTTTTGCTCTGTTTTGCGGGCTCTTTTATCAAGCATGTTGTCCTATTCCATGGTCTGGTCTCTCTCAAAGTATGTCCTTAATTATGTTGAAGAATTTACCTTTTATTCCTATTTTGCTAAGAGTTTTTATCAGGAAAGAGTGTTAGATTTTATCAGATACCTTTTCTGAATTGAGTGGAATGATCATGCAGTTCTTTGCCTTGGTTTAATTTATGTGGTAAACAGTACTGAGTGGTTTTCTTTTTGTTTTGGTGGTGGGGGGGGCATCACTGCTCTCCGGTGGTGGGAGTAGAAGGCCCAGCCCCACTGCTGGAATTGAACCTCCGTCCCAGTGGGCAGCAGTCCCCCGCGCACAACCACTACGCCACCGGGGCTCAGCCCCTTAAGTTTTTTTTCTTTTTTTTTTTTTTCCGAGTGGTTTTCTAATGTTCGGTCACCTTTGCATCCTTGGTATAACTCCCACCCAATAATGATTTGTTACTTTCTAGATATGTTCTTGCATTCTACAGAGCCCTGGTGGTGTAGTGGCTACGAGTTGGACTGCTTGATAACCACCAGGTCAATAACTGGCAATGGCCAGCCGACTTCTCGGGCAACAGCTGGCTTCTCCAGAGAAAGATGGGGCTTTCTACTCCAATAAAAACTTGCAGTCTCAAAAACGCACTTGGGCAATTCTACCCTGTCTTTCAGGATCACTATGAGTCAACCTTGATTGAGTTTGGTTTTTTTTTGTTTTTGTTTTTTTTGAGCATCACTGCCCTCTGGTGGGAGTGGGACGCCCAGCTTTGCTGGATTTGAACCGTGAAGCCAATGGACTGCAGTAGCGCACTCAACCACAACCACTGGGGCTTAGCCCGATTTTTTGGTTTTATTGTATTTTGCTGGATAGAATTTTGTTGGGAATTTTTATGTATTCACGAAAGATGGTCTGTACTTGATTATTTTGTGTGATTTTTTTTTGTCTGAGTTTAATATCTGGGTTATACTCGTTTCATAAAATGAATTACCCTTCTTTTTCTGTATACTGGAATAGTTTAAATAGAATTAGTGCCCCATTGTCTTTGAATATTTGGTAAAATTCTTCTGTGAAGCCATCTGGACCAAGGATTTTTTTGCGGGGGGAGGCATCACTGCCCTCTGGTGGTTGTGGGAGCTACCCAGCGCTGCTCCTGAGAGCCACCCCTGGATTTGAACCGCCAAGCCCACGGGCCGCAGTCCCGCACTCAACCACTTATGCCACCGGGACTCAATCCCCAGTGGTTTGTGTTTTTGGTTATGTGTTTTGTTGTTTTTTAATGACACCCTCAATTTTTTCTTTTACTATTATTTAAATTTTTAACCTCTATTTTTGTTGGTTTAGGTAGGTTATGTGTCTCAACCTATTATTTTTGCTAGGTTTTCAAAATAGTTGGAGTACAATTTTTTTTCATACTATTCTCTTCTGACCCTCTTTATCTCAGTCCATTCTGTTGTAATATCAACTATTTCATTTTTAATTTTTATTATCTGTATCTTAATTTTCCCTTTTGTCAGTTTGGCTAATGATTTGTCAGATTTATTGGTTCTGTCAACCAACTTCTGGTTTTGTTGATACTTTCTGTTGCTTTTTAGTTTTCTATTTCATTTATTTCTGCTCTGACCTTCATTATTTCCTTCTGGGTACTAGGGACCTCTTTTCCTGTTCTTTTTTCTTGTTGGGGGGTGGGACATCACTGCCCTGGTGGGAGTGGGAAGTCCAACCTTGCTCCTGGAGAGCTGCTGTTGGATTTGAACTGCCAACCCTGTGAACCGTAGTCCTGCACACATCCACTGTGCCACCAGGGCTCAGCCCCCTATTCTTCTTCTGTATGTTTAAGTTTTCTTTTTCAATGCATGCACTTATTGCTATAAATTTTTCTCTGAATTCTTTCTGTCTCCTAAAGGTTTGGGTATGTTGTGTCTTCATTCTCGTTTGATTCTAAGAGTTCTAAAATTTCTTCTATGATCCAATAGTTTTCAAGTAAGATGTTATTCAGTTTCCATATATTTTATTTTGTTCTCTTGATCTCTTATTGATTTCTTATTTATAACATTATAACCAAAAAAGATGCTTTGTTTTATATTTATGCTTTTGAATTTATTAAAATTGGCTTTGTGGCTTAGAATATGGTGTGTTAGATACATTAAAGAAGAGACATTCTGATTTTTTTTCTTGCTTAATCTGTTTTAATAATGTTATTTAAATTTTATTGAGGGCTCTTACAGCTCTTATCATAATCCATACGTATATCCATTTTGTCAAGCACATCTGTACATATGTTGTCATCATCTTTTTCTTTTTTATATGTAAATCATTTTATTGGGAACTCATACAATCATCATCTTTTTCAAAACATTTTCTCTCTACTTGAGTCCCTGGCATTAGCTCCCCTGATTTTTTTTTTTTCCTAAACAAAGCTGAATAGGCAAAAAATAATTTGAGAACTCAATTGATTTTTTAATATGCTATTAAAATAAAGTACTGTAAGTTGCTTTGAATTATTAAAGAATTCTAGTTTAAGCTGCTTTTTAAAAACTGACAACATGGGCTGAGCCCCGGTGGCGTAGTGGTTGTGCACAGGACTACGGCCCACTGGGATGGAGGTTCAATTCCAGCAGTGGGGCTGGGCCTCCAACTCCCACCACCGGAGAGCAGTGATGCCCCCCCCCCAAAAAAAACTGACAACATGTAAAATAAGTCAAGCGGCAAAACTGCATCTTGCCAATAGCATACCACCTTTTCAAGCATCTAAGGCAGCTGATTTGAAACTTTGAATTTCAGTCATTGAATTTACCAAGTCTTCCTTCCCATCATATCAGTGAACTTTAGTTTCCCCCAACCTTTTATTTTTCAGTAATAAAAGTTCCTTAATGATGGTAACATGCAGAGAAGTGCACAATTGTATATATATTGTGTGTGTGTATATATATGTAGGTATGTATGTTAGACTAGGTTGTTTAGAGAAACAAAATCCTTGATGCTCATATATAGAGGAAGTAATTTGATATCAAGGAGGCTTCCCAGCACAGTCCATTCAAGTCCATGTGTCTGATGCTAGCCAGAACCCTCAGTAGGCTCATGGAGTTGCAGGCCGATGACAGGAAGGTGGAGCGAATGCAAAGAGATCACAGGCTGGTATGTGCAAAGTGGACCCAGGATCTCTGGGAACATGGCTGGGCACCAGCAACTCTGGGACTTTGACCTACATGGAACAGACACAGTTCCCCAGTAGGTGGACAGTGTCCAGTAAGGAGGAAGATGAAGGGGCAAAGAAGATAAAAGTTCCCAGTGTACCTCTTATTAAAAGGCCACAGACACCTCCAAGGAGGCATAAGCAGGCTGCGACCTGCTTGATAGACTGGGCTTTCCCCTGACACTTCCATACAGGAGCAAGTCGACATAAAATCTAACTGACACATAGTTTGGTGATTTTCATGTGGACACACCCTTGTTACTGCTACTCAGATAGACACAAAGAAAGTATTTGCGTCTGAGAAGTCTCAGTGGTGCTCCTCCCCAATAATTTCCCCTCACTTCAGAGAGAATTATAATTCTTTTACCCCTAGATTAATTTTGCTTATTTTTTAATGTTAAATAGATCGTGTCATGTTGTATATATTCTTTTAAATCTGAGTCTTTCACATAATGCTATATTATTGTGATATTCATGCATGTTGTGTGTAGCAATAATTTGTTCTCTTGCCTGTATAGCGTTATATGAATATACTATAATTTATTCATTCTAATATTGATGGTCCTTTTTAAGTTTATTTTTGTTATTATGAAAATACTGTTGTATGTCTTTTGATGCTGTATGTATCCCTAAAGGGATGCATATCCAAAGGTGGTGGTTGTGTGTGTGTGTATTTAATGTTGATGGGCTTATACTAAGGAAAGGGATTCTGTAACTAATGGAGTATAGATGTGTTGTGACTGCCTGATAGCTTTCCGTAGTGGTCCTTTCAGTTCATTCCTTGACCAATAGTGCTTTTCAGTGGTCCAGTTTTTTCCACATCCTTGTTACTACGTAATATAGTTAAACTTTAAATTTTCACCAGTTTTAGTAGATGTTTGCTATTGCAATATGGTTTAATTTGCAGTTGTGTGGTGATTAATGAGGCACTCCCTTCTAATTCATTTTTAGTCAGTTGGGATTCTTTTTGTATGAAATGTTGATTCAAGTCTATCCTCCGTTCTGTTGAGTTGTTATAATTGATACGAGGGAGCTTTAAGAAGTTCCATGGAATTCTTTTGATTCCAGTTTTACTTTAGACGCCCTCTCCTATAGTCTAAATAGAAGTTCTTGGGCCATTTAAGTGTTGCAGATTTCTCCCCTAACTTACACTTTCTTAACCTCCAGTATATCACAAAGGTAACCTTCACTTGTTACTATTTGAGTCCAGTCTATTCTTTTTATTTATTTAATTTTTCTAATTTAAAAGTGATTTTATGAATGTTGAAGTAAGAATGAAATCATGATAAACAGCATCTTAGAAACTAATAAAACATTAAGAAGTCAAAGCATTCATCAAGTAAATTTTGGAACACAAGCATCATAAAAGAGATTTCTGTCAAAAAAAAAAAAAAAGATTTCTGTCACACACGCTTTCAGCATAACAGGGAAGCCCAGGATTTTGCTGCAAAATTCTTCCTGTTGAATAAGTGGATAAAAATTTCCTTTCTGTCTTCAAATGTATTGTTCATTCATCAAATCATGAGTCTGGGAAAATTCACCTAGGAAAAGTCACCATTTGAAGACTCATAGCCTGAAATTTCACCCAATATGATCAATTGACATGACTGATGAGCCGCCACCACATACCTGTTTACTTGTTATGCTGTTGTGGCTAGCCTGTTGCTATGGTGCTAGAAGCTATGACACTGATACTTCAAATAACAGTAGGGCCATTCATGGGTGGCAGGCTTCTAGACTAAGACATGCCCGGAAAAGGATCTGCTGTTCTACTTTCTTAAAAAAATTGGCCAGTGAAAAGCTTAAGAGCAACAGTAATACATCGTCTGGTACCGTGTTGGAAGATGATGTCAGGTTGGAAGCCTAAAAAATCCTATAGGGAAAAAGCCGCTGCCTCAAAATACTATCAGCCATAATAACATGGATGGAGTTCAAGTTGAAGCAGTTGAGAGGCAAAATATAACCTTGAGTCTGCATCCCACCTGAATTTAGAAACCACCTCAATACTAGATTTGAGACATTGAACATTAATAGCCAAAGACAACATGAGTGTGGGACGACATCAAGAACATCATGAGGGCTGAGCCCTGGTGGCGTAGTGGTTGTGTGCGGGACTGCGGCCCACTGGGACGGAGGTTCAATTCCAGCAGTGGGGCTGGGCCTCCTACTCCCACCGCTGCCGGAGAGCAGTGATGCCTAAAAAACAAACAAACAAAAACCATCATGAATGTAAAAAAGTCATAAAAGAGACAAGAAAGAAAAGACCAAAATAGTTGTCAGAAGAGATGCTGACAAAAAAAGAAAAGAAAAACCTGTGAATCGTTCAAGGTCTGTTTGTTGACCTTTAGGAGTGTTTTCCTCTCTTATGGAGTGCCAAAACCTATCTCCAAAATCTGATATTGGTATTCCCGTGCCCTGGTCCCCTTGCTGTTCTGTTGCACACCCTTAGTGTTTTGCCTTGGTGTGATGGAGTCAGGTCAGGTGCAATTCTGACACTCTGTCTCCAGTGTTGCCCCCTGTAGGGCTGTGGGTCAATGAAGGGTGTCGTGTCTCATAGTGGGGGTGCCTTTACGGTCCTCTCTGTGCATTGGCTGCTCTGAGCCATCCTTAAGACTTGGTGGGCTAGGATGTGCTTCACTCTCTCTTCCTCCATTTTCATTTGCTCTTATGTGCTCTGATTTGAGCCCTCTCCCTGAGCTGTAGTTTCAGTGTTGTCCTCTGAAGTAAATCCACTTAGCTGAGATTGGGGCTGGCCCCTCAGACCGCTCTACTGGTCCCCTGCTTCTTAGTGAATGTTGAATTCACATCTTGGAGTAGAGGGCTGAAGTCTGGTCCCTTTTTCCCTGTGGAGATTTAAGCACTTGGTTTTGTTGTTGCTGTTGTTTTCTATTGTTGCTTTGTTTTGCTCGTTCTTGTTTTTGTGTATATTACCTTTGCCAGTCTATCTAGATAAGATTGGCGGGATAAACAATCTGGAGAAGAAAACAGCGAGACTGGAGACTGATGTTCTGGAGGTGGGGACATGAGAGACAGGGAGGCAAGGGTCAGGAAGGAAGTGGGTGTTAACAAACCTAGGGCCAAAGGAACAATGGGTAATACAAAATTGGTGGCTAGGAGGGTTTAGGAGGCCTGGTAGTAGGACTTGATCAAGGGCAATGTAACTGAGAGGAATTACAGAAACCCAAATGAAATCTGAGCATGATAGTGAGATAAGAGGAAAGTAGAAGGAAATAGAGGAAAGAACTAGAAGGCAAAGGGCATTTATAGAAGTCTAAAGGCATGTACATATATAAATACATTTATATAAGATGAAGGGGAAATAGATCTATGTACATATATTTGTAGATTCAGTATTAATGTAGCAGATTGACATTGGGCCTCCACTCAAGTACTCCCTCAGTGCAAAAGCACTTTGTTCTATTAAACTGGCATTTCATGATGCTCCCGTTCTGGACATGTTCTCACTGAAGCCAAAGCTAGGGCATAAGCAAATGTGGTGAAGAAAACTGATGGTGCCTGGCTATCAAAAGATACAGTCTGGGGTCTTAAAGGCTTGAAGATAAACAAACGGCCCTCTCATTGAGAAGCAACAAAACCCACTTGGATGAAGCACACCAGCTAGTATGATTACGAGGAGTTGATGGGATCAGGTATCAGCCATCAAAGAACAAAAAAAATGTATCCTTGTAAATGAGGGAGAGTGGGAACCCAAAGCTCATCTGTAGGCAATTGGACATCCCCTTAGAAGGGTCATGGGGAGGAGACGAGCCAGTCAGGGTGCAATATAGCACCAATGAAACATAAAACTTTCCTCTACTTCTTTAATGCTTCCTCTCCCCCCTACTATCATGATTTTACCTTACAAATCCAGATAGCCCAGAAGATCAGAGGATGTGCACTGGGACAGATAGGAACTGGAAACAGGAAATTCAGGACAGATAACCCCTCAGGAGTGGCTACTACTGGGAGGGTGGAGGGATGGTGAGGTATAGAGGGGGAACCAATCCCAAGGATCTACATATAACCCCCTCCCTGAGGGACGGACAACAGGAAAGTGGGTGATAGGAGATGTCAGACAGTGTAAGACATGGCAAAATAATAATTTATAAATTACCCAGGGTTCGGGAAGGGGAGGGGGTGGGGAGTGAAGGGAAAAAATGAGGAACTGATACCAAGGACTCAAATAGAAAACAAATGTTTTGAGAAAGGTGATGTCAACAAATGTACAAAATGTGCTTGACCTGATGGATGTATGGATTATGATAAGAGCTGTACGAGCCTCCCATAAAATAATTTTTAATCATATTGGGGGCTCAATCAAATTACTTTTTGTTTAAAAAGATACTGAAAGTTGCTCTTGCACTTAGAATACCTAAGAAGAGAGAATGAAATGCTGAAGCTAAAAATCAGAACAGGGGCTGAGCCCCAGTGGCATAAGTGGTTGAGTGCGGGACTGCGGCCCGCGGGCTTGGCAGTTCAAATCCAGCAGCGGCTCTCAGGAGCAGTACTGGGTAGCTCCCACGACCACCAGAGGGCAGTGATGTCTCCCCAAAAAAATCAGAAGAGAAGATTTTTAAATATGCAAAGATCTGGAGTTAAAAAGCAAGAGAAGAATAAGCTTTACATTTCCCAAGCTGAAAGAACTGAAGGAAAAATTCCAGCCTGAAATGGAAATATTTTTATATTGTAGGAGTCTATGGGGAAAAACATTGACAGGCACATGAAGCATTAAGAAAAGGTGGATGAATATATAGTCATTGTGTCAAAAAGAATTAGCATTCAACCATTTCCTCCTTGTTTTTGTTAAATGCTGCTGTCAAGTCTTCTCTGAGTTACAGCAACCCTGTGTACAACAGACCTAAATACCTGCACCCCCCTCGCAATTGTTCTAGTGTTTGAAGAAGTCCATGCCGTACCTGAAGGCACTGGCAGAAATTTGCCTATGTCAATACACTTGGAGGACAACTGACTGGAAAGGATTCATATTTATGCCCATTCCAAAGAAAAGTGGTCCAAAAATATTGAACACTGTCATTAATATAATCACATACAATTAAAATTTTCCTGAAGATAATTTAAAAATGATTGTAGTAGAACATTGGTAGATTGCTGCTAGAAATTCAAGCCAGATTTAGAAGACGACCTGGAACAAGGAATATCACTTGACATCAATTGGATCTTGGCTGAAAGAGAATACCATAAAGATGTTTACTTTTTTGATTACGCCAAGGCATTAGTGTGCATGGATCATAACACACTATACACAGCATGAGAAGAATGGGAGTTATGAAGGCTTATTACTGTGCTCATTGCAGAACCTGCACAAGAGGTAGTTCATAAAGAGCAAGAGGATACTATACGGTTTAAAATCAGGAAAAGTATATATACATCACAGTTTTGCTGAACAAACAGCCTGAGAAGTTGCACTCTGAATTTGGTGATGCAGCTTGGCTAGTTAAAAGTGAGGAGGATTTGAAGCACTTAACTTGGAAAGAGCAAAGAATACAGACTTTGATATGGATTTCAACCATGTAAAGTTATCCTCACAACTGGACAGCATGATAAGTAGCAGCATGATAAATGAAGAAAGATTGAAGTTGTAAAAGGATATTATTTTGCTTGGGTCTACCTACTATCAGTGCCATGATAGCAGCAGTCAAGAAGTCAAATAAGGTATTGCATATAAAGACCTCTTGGGCTGGTGGCGTAATGGTTGTGTGCGGGGACTGCGGCCCACTGGGATGGAGGTTCAATTCCAGCTCCATGGAGCAAAGGCTGGGCCTCCTCCTCCCGTCACCAGAGAGCAGTGATGCCTTAAAAAACAAAACAAAAAAACCTCTTAAAGGTATTAAAAAGCAGAGATCCCCCCCTTTGAAGAAAAAGGTGTGCCTAGCCTAAGCCATAGTATTATCAGACACCTCATATACATGCGAAAACTTCCAGTAAATAAGGAAGACTTGATGCCTTTGAAAAATAGTATTGGCAAAGAATATTCGATATACCATGTGGGATTAGGTCCATCCAGAATACTTTGTTAGAGTGAAGCATAGCATTCAAGGCTTGCTGTATCCCACTTGCTCCCTGCACTGTATTTTGAGAAAATCATTCTTAGTGCTTTTCTATGCCCTCTTCATCCTAAATGTCTGTGTTTGGATTTGTTTGGGAGCTCATTTTACTCCTTTTGTGTAACAGGGTGGGGTGAATGGTGCTTGACTGCTAACCAAAATGTTGGTGGTTCAAATCTTGCAAGAAAGACCTGATGATCTACTTCTCAGAAATAAGCTATTGAAAACAACCTGGTGAAATAGAATTCTATTCTGACACACAGCATTCCCGTGTCAGAGTTGATTAAACAACTGGTTTTAGGAATGGTAGAGTTCTTTATGCTTTCATTTGTCATAGATGTTCTAGCTGGTAGTGATTTATTTCTTTGGGGGAATTTTTAGTATTTAGGACCTTGCTCTATACATGTTAGGAAATAGGCAGTATTTGACATGAAGACTAAAGAGTAGAACTTGATTCTAGAATTGTAATTCCAAAAGTTACGTGTCTTATTAGTCACGTAGTATACTGATTTAAGTATTTGTATAGGTAGTACGATAAGCATTGTTTGGTTTGAGGTTGTTTTCTGTATACTACTTAGGTTTTTTTTAGACATTATATCAAATCTTGAAAAATTTCTCTACTTCTTAGGGTTTTAGACTTAGATCTAGGATTTTGAATTCAGTTTTAGGGTTTTATGCTTACTTTTAGAGGTTTTATTTTTAAAGGATTTATTAATCAGCAGAACTAAGGAAAATTTTAAATATTTAAATAAAAAAATATTAAAGCACCAATTATCTGGGATTTTTTTCCAGTGTGCATACATCCGTATTATGAGTTTATACTTAATACATGCTATATTTTCACTTTAGATATATATGTGTGTATGTTAATAGTATCCATTTTTTACAAACTTTTTGAAATCTCTTGTATATCATTGTATTAATATAAAGATATTTTTTAACATGAGTATCTCAATATATTTATATTAGAAACTTATAAGTGCTTTATTTTTTATAAATGAAATTCATCCTTGAACCTTGAATACTTTAAAGCACAATATTGATAAATAATTGGTGTTGTTAGAGGCATAAAGTCACTTCCGGCCCATAGTGACCTTTGCACTACAGAACTAAATACTATCTGGTGCTGGACCATCCTCACAACTGTTACGATGCTTGAGCCCTTGGTTATAGCCACTGTGTCAGTCCATCTCTCTTTTTTTTTGTTTTTTTTTTTGTCTTCACTGCCTTCAGGTAGTGGGAGTAGGAGGCCCAGCCTTTGCTCCATGGAGCTGGAATTGAACCTCCATCCCAATGGACCGCACCACTTTGCCACCGGGGCTCAGCCTAGTCCATCTCATTGAGAATCTTGCTCTTTTTCACTGCCCCTTTACTTTACCAAACATGATGTCCTTTTCCATGGACTAATCTCTTCTGACAACATGTCCATAGTATGTAAGACAAAGTCTTGTTGTCCTTGCCGTGAAGGAACACTTCTTCCAAGACAGATTGGTTTGCCATTTTAGCAGTTTGTGGTACTTTCAATAATTTTCTCCAGCACTATAATTCAAGTGTATCAATTCTTCTTCAGTCTTTCTTATTCAATAACCAACTATCAGATGCATGTGAGGCAGTGAAAAATACCCTGGCTTGGGTCAGGCACACCTTAGTCCTCAAAGTAGCCTCCATGTTTGTCAGTACACTAAAGAGGGTCTTGTACAGCAAATCTACATAATGCAACTTGTTTGATCTCTGGACTGGTGCTTCTATGAGCACTGATTGTGGATACAAGTAAGACAAACTCCTTGACAACTTCAATCATTTATCATGATACTGTCTATGGTCCAGTAGTGAGGATATTGGTCTTCTTTACATTGAGTTGTATAATCCATACCAAAGGCTGCAATCCATGATCTTTGTCAAAAGTGCCTCAAGTCCTCCTCGCTTTCTTAGTAAGCAAGGTTATATCATCTGCACATTGCAAGTTCGTTAATAAGCCTTCTTCCCCTCATGCACATTCTTCTTCATAAAAGCCAGCTTCTCTAATGTATAAGTGTATTTCGATGTTCCATACTTTTCCATGGAAACTGCACATTAAATGTACAGGCGTAAGGCTGTACAGTAATAAGTTCATTGCCTTAATGAACTTTTCCACTATATTCCATGTTCTTTTCCTGTTTACCTGCTTACCTTTGAGCTCTTCCTGTATTTTGTATTTTCTTTCCTCTATCTGGTCTTTACATGTGTTCTTCTCTTTGCCCAGAATCTCCTTCCTTTCTTTTTTTTTTCTGCCTAGAAAGGGCATTTCAACAGGTATGTATTAGACTCTTTGAAGGAGCAAGATAGATGTGTCTCTTTTATTTTATTTATTTATTTATTTTGTTTTTTTTGTTTTGTTTTGGGGGCATCACTACCCTCTGGTGGTGGGAGTAGGAGGCCCAGCCTTTGCTCCGTGCTGGAATTGAACTTCCATCCCAGTGGACCGCAGTCCCGTGCACAACCACTATGCCATCGAGACTCAGCTCTTTATTTTATTTTGAGGTGCAGATAGCTTGCTTTATTTTGTTCTTACTATTTCAAGGAGGTCCAACAATTACAACTAACAATTGAATTTATTCCTACATTAGAAGAACTACATCAAATCAATGATGTTTGGGCACTTAGTATTGTTGTTACAGCAGCTTGATATTGTTTTTCTTATTTGCTTATTTACTTTTTGTTGTGACTCAATGTTTAGTTGCCCAGGTTTTCGAGTGTAGTTTAAGTTTAGAGCCACATAAAGGCAATTGGTTGCACCCCTGGACCTCCAAGAGTTGGCACTGCCCTGGCATAGGAATACTTGACTAGCTTTGTTCAGTGAGGGGATGGCCAGGAGATGGTACTTTTCCAAGCTACCCAGGCACACTCTATGTCAAAAACAGTGTTAAAATGAACAAAGTGTTGGCTGTAACACTTTGCTATGGTAGCAGTTAAGTCATGATAGTTTCAAAGTGTGACATCATCAGAGAATGTAAGACATTCAGGTTGCTTATAGGAGGGTAGATGCAAGCATCACCAATGCCATACATTTCTGGTTCGATAGGTGACGGTGTCCGTATCAGGTGATGTGCATGGCATCATCTTTTAGTTGGACCTGGTATCTTCAATGGGGAATTCTCGACCCACTGAGGCATTCTTAGACATCAACATTATG
This sequence comes from Nesogale talazaci, assembly GCA_004026705.1. Classification (NCBI taxonomy): domain Eukaryota; kingdom Metazoa; phylum Chordata; class Mammalia; order Afrosoricida; family Tenrecidae; genus Nesogale; species Nesogale talazaci. Next base: position 29,791 of record PVJH01017647.1, on the reverse strand, counting down.
TTGAAGCACAAATATTAAGTATTCTGTTCTTATTATTTTATTTTTTAAACTTTTTATTGTTCATTTGGTGGAGGTTTACAAAGATCCATTTTCCAAATTCAACAATTCATACACACTGTTTTATGCCACTGATTGTAACTCCATAATGCAACATCACTTATTCCAGTTTCTCCCTGTTTCCCATTTCCACTTCTTCTCCCTTACCCTTTCGCCTTCTGGACTTTGTACCTAGGCAGCATCTGCCCTTTTGATCTAATATGGGTGATTACTCTCAGATATTCTTATTGTTGCTTTTTTCCAAACAAACAGCTTTAATCATAAATTCACTGAAGGTATGCAGAGCAAATCCGGTTTCCATTCAACAATCCTTACATATTTTGATGTATAAACCATGTTTCTTCTTCCTTGGTTGTTTTTTTCCCCATTGTGAAAACAATGGTGATACTCAATATTTATTTTTGTACAATTGAATCTGCTAAGCATAATATATTATAGTTCTGACAGTGGCTTGCAGTATTTAAGGGACTTGTTTTTTATTGATGCATAATATTTCATAGTATGAATTTATCAGAGCTTGTTAATTCATTCCTCTATAGTTGGAGTTTTTTTTTTTTTTTTTTTTTTAGGGGGGGTCCTTACTGCCCTCTGGTGGTGGAAGTAGGAGGTCCAGCCTTGCTGCTGGATTTTTGAACCTCCAACCCAGTGGGCCGCAGTTCCGCGCACAACCACTACGCCACCAGGGCTCAGCCCTCGTTGGAGTTTTTGGTTGCTTCTCTGTTCTTTGCTATTGTAAAAATTGCTACAATAAATAAGTGTATATATGACTATTCTGGCCTGAGCCCCAGTTACGTAGTGGTTGAGTGTTGGACTGCGGCGCAATGACTTGTCAGTTCAAATCCAGCAGCAACTCTCCAGGAACAAGGCTGGGCCTCCCACTCCCACCAGAGGGCAGTGATGACCCCCCCAAAAAAAACAAATAAAAAAAACATACGACTTCCTGTTATAGTCTTAATTCCTTTAGAGAATTAATAGAGAGATTATTTTCTATTTTACTGGATTTTGCCTAAAATATTTCATTGTTGTTTTAATTTGTACTATTTTTCTTTGGTTGTAAGTCACCATATATTGTCTTTGGTAGAGTGTCTATTCATGTCTTGTGCTCATGTTTATTTTTATTGGGTTGAATTGTTTGCATTTTTTCTTAAGATGTTGGTTTTCAGGGGCAGAGCCCCGGTGGCGCAGTGGTTGTGCATGGGACTGCGGGCCACTGGGACGGAGGTTCAATTCCAGCAGTGGGGCTGGTCCTTCTACTCCCACCACCAGAGAGCAGTGATGGTGCCCCCCAAAAAAAACCCCCCAAGATGTTGGTTTTCTATAGATTTTGGAGATGAGACACTTATATGATGTATTAGTACTGATGATTTTCCCTCCCAGTCTGTGTCTTCTTTGTTGTTTCTTTTGGTGAAGTCCTTTGTTGTACTGTAAATGTTGTATTTGGGGGGAGGGGGAGGGCATCACTGCCTCTGGTGGCTGTGGGCGCTACCCAGTGCTCCTCTTGAGAGCCGCCACTGGATTTGAACTGCCAAGCCCATGGGCCGCAGTCCACATTCAACCACTTATGCCTCCAGGGCTTAGCCCAAATGTTGTATTTTTAGTAGATCCCCTTTCTTTTTTCTTTTTAATTAAAAAAATTTTTTTCCTAACCCTAGATCCCCTTTCTTTTGTCTTCCATAGTGTGAATATTTTTCATTGTTTTGTAGCATGTTTGTGTCTTGTCTTGGGGTCCTTAAGTTTGTCCGTTTTTTTTCCTTTTGCTTGGGCATCACTGCCCTCTGGTGGGAGTGGGAGGCCCAGCCTTGCTCCTGGAGAGCTGCTGCTAGATTTGAACCACCAACCCTGTGGACCACAGTCCTGCACACAACCACTACGCCACCGGGGCTCAGCCCTGTCCCTTTTTTTTTTTTTCATTGATGGTCTTATATGATTTATATTCAGGTCTATGAGCCATCTTGAGTTTTTGTACATTGTGTGAGGTATGTGCCTTGTTTCATTCTTTTGCAAGTGACAATTCAGTTTTTTCAGCACTATTTGTTGAAAAGGCTATCTCTCATCCATGTAATGTGTGTTAGTTCTTTATCAAAATTTAGTTGTTTATTGGTACTTGGTTGTATTTCTAGATTTTCAATTCTACCAGGCTGCTTAGATTACTGTGTCTATATCATAGGCTCTAAGGCGTGAGTGTAAAAGGCCTCCTACTTTGTTTTTATCTTTTAATTGTGTTTTATTTATCCTACTTTCTTTCCTTTCCATATGACATTGGTAATTAATTTTTCTGTTTCTTTAAAAAATTGTAGGATTTTGATCAAAATTACTTTGAATTTTTAAAGTAATTTTACTATGGATTTTGGTGTTTGAATTTTTTCCTCAATGTTCTTGTTTTGTTCAATATACTGGAAAATCTGTGTACCGCACCCTTTCTTTCCAAAGACTGGACTCTGAACTCTGAGAAGGCTCTCCATGCTATTTTGTCATTAACTTTTCTCTTGTTTTCTTCTTTCTGAAACTCATTAGTAGCATTTGGGCCGGTTGATAAATGATCTTTGTGTCTTCTTTCTTTCCTCTCTCTTATTTTGTTGTACTTTCTGTGTTTTTATTGGGTGTTTTAAGAACTTTGATCCTCTTTTATATAGAGCAAATGGTTCTTGATTTATGGGTACAATATCCTTAAATATTCTTCTGAGGATACCAATTTGAGTTTTTTGGTGGTGGGGTTTTGTTTGTATGTTGTTTTAATGTTCTCTCGTTGTTCATGATCTGTTTTCTCCAGATTCATGCCTAGGGGTTTTTTTTCAGTGATTTTATTGAGGCTCTTACAGTTCTTATAACATTCTGCACATCATTTGTATCAAGCGTATTTGTACACATGTTGCCATATTTCCAAATATTTTCTACTCATGTCTTGCTTTTTTATGTTTGGTTTTTCCCCTTCATTTTGAAGACATTCCTCAAATATCGAGTGCTCCTTGGACTCCATTTTTACTTAAGAGTGGGGAATGTTGACAAGTTCTTTGGAAGCTCTGTGTATGTACAAAGGACTAGTCATTTGTCAAAAATTTTGCTTCAGATGGTAGTTGGGAACTGGCTGCTAATGCTAGGAGACCTACAAATATGAACATTTAGACATTCAGCCTAGAGGGAGACTGGCTCTAAATATAGACTTTATATATTTTCAGCCCTAAGCCTTAACTAACTCTCTGAGAATCCTGAACCTTTCTGGGATTTGTGGACCAGCCAGCCCTATCTATAGTGATGGTATTCCCATCTGTGACCCGCACTAATATACTGCAGCTTCTTCTTGCTCCGTAAATTCCCACTCATTTTCACTTTTTTGTCTTCTAAATTAAAGTTAATCTGCTGATAACCTATTCCCAAGTGTTGTTACTCATCTGTTTTTCATGAGTTTATATTTTTTAAGTTTCTTGTGGATGCTTAATGTGGCAACTTGGCCAGGATAAACTATATTTCTCAGAATTCTCTTTCTTATATGTTTCTAATTAGGATGGACTCCAAAGGAGATTTTTGCACCCAACATGATACAGTTATCTGTGGGAAACCACAAACATTCTAACCTTTCCCCAAAGGAAAGCACATAAAGTTTCTTTTTTGTCTTCAGATAGAATTATTATTATTTTTCTAACTTGGTACATTTTCTTTCTGATAGTCTATAATTTAAATACTGAGATATTATGTTATTATCAATATAACATGTTAGATGATAAAGCAAAATAACTAGAAAATATCTGGTTAATATAGTTACATATTATACACTATATCAAATTAAGGAAGAAATACTCTTTAGCATAAAATTCTTATTACTATCACTGGTCACTGGTGGGAACTGGTATTTATAACTATCATCTTCCACTACTCTTTCCATAATCCCTTTGCCCTCAGCAAGCATCTCAGCTAGTTGTAGTTGCTTACCCAGTAGAGTGATCTAAACTTTTATTCTTGAAGAATCTATACTATTAGGAATTGGGCCTAAATTGGGTTTTCTAGCTTTCCATTAATTTTAATCCCTAAGAGGTGCCCTAGAATTCCAGAGGAGCATTCTCCCCACCCTGTGCTAGTAACCCAGTTTCCTTTAGAGTCATAATCAAATCACCCACCCCCAGCCATGGCAGGACCTCCTTTTTCGCTTGCTGATTCAGAGCCCTAAATGGCTAGCTGGCAGTCTCGACATAAGGTCCCTAGAATCATTGTGTTTCCTGGTGGAAACAGTCCTCACTCTGGAACAAAGAGTTTTCGACCAGCAAAGCCTAAAGTCACAGGGATGGAAACCAAAAGTTTTACTGAAATGCAATGCATTGTTCTTCATGAATGACCCAAACAAATGAAACAAAACCCCTGTATTTCTCATGAAGGATATCATTGTTTACTCGGTTGTCTATGCCCCAAACCTCAGACTTACTCAAAATTTCTCCCTCCCATCATTATTTTAATCCCATTGACTCCCAACTCTATCAAGTCTATCATCTTTCACGTCTCTCACTTGTATCTCCTTAAGTACATCCTCAAACGAGTCACTGTCTAAGGCCAGCCTTCATCTTCATTCACCCAAACTGAAAATCACCTTTATGTGTTCTCCTCTGATCACTTTTCTCCCTAGCAACCTTAACAAGTAGACCATATAAACAGACTTGCTGTTTATAATATATCGTCAAGTTCCTTAAGCAGCTGAATTGATTTAGCTGTTGTGACAGATCCAACATCGCATGACTTTAACAAGTTAGTGCTAACGTGTTCAGTTTGTTTTCTCTCAGAATACCAATTTGATCACAGGATCTAGAATCCAGATTCCTCCAGATTAATTATGTTGCCATAATCACTTTGGAGCTCTAAGCCAGGTGGTCCATGATGTTTGTCAATGATACCAGAATTGTAGACAGCACAAAGAGGGGGAGTGGTCAAGAAGAAGCTGTGCCTTTATTTATTTATTTATTTATTTTGGGGGCATCACTGCCCTCAGGTGGTGGGAGTAGGAGGCCCAGCCTTTGCTCCATGGAGCTGGAATCGAACCTCCATCCTAGAGGGCCGCAGTCCCATGCACAACCACTACAGCACCGGGGCTCAGCCCTATTTTTTTAAGGGTGCAGCCCAGAATGTTATGTAAATTCCCTCTCAGCCCCTTAGCCAGGAGTTGGTTTACTTCCACCTGTACAGAGGGGTTGGGAAATGGAGTCTATTGTCTGGGGAGCCTGTCTCCACCTAAAACTAGGGGAACTCTATTACTATAGAAAAGGGGAATGTGTATATTGGAGGGTCACCAGCAGTTTCTGTATCACAAGACTGACTAGGTCTTCTGGGGATTGACCCTTGCCTAGCTCTCCATGTTTTAGTGTGATTTTCCACTCTTGTCTCCTCCCAACTCTTCCTACTCTTACCTGCCCTTTCCTTCAACTGCTCCAAACTCTTTGTACGTGCCGACAGGAGTTTCTCTGTCTTCCTAATAAATGCCTCCTCAACATGTGATGCCCTTACAACCCTCTCTTTTACATTTCCAATATAATCTGTCAGCCTGGTCTCAGAGAACTTGCCTTTAAATACCCGGTATAAGGATCTTCACCTTTTGGACAACACCAGCATGACTACGGAAGAATTAACCATTCTCCCCAGTGTTGCCCTCATTGTACACAGAGAGACTTGACTCATTGTGCCTATCACAGCTGTCTGTATTCTTTGTTACCGGATTGGAAATTCTTTGCACATACATAGTTGATGTACATAGCTTTTGGACAGGAGGAAGATGAGGCTTTCGACACACACGAAGAGTTAGTCACACTTCCGAGGGCGGTTCTACCCCGCCCTGTAGGGTTGCTCGGAGCGGAAATGCACTCGATGGCAGTGAGTGCATCTGGTGCAGATCTTTCCACCTGAGATTGTAGAGCAAGCAGTTACTGAATGAGTGAGTGCGTCCATAGTAAAATCTCGGGCCAGACTTTCAAAGCAGTTAAAATGCATGTTTGCAATATGCTGCTGCTCTTCTAAAGTGTTGTCACTTGGTCAAAATCTTAATGTTTTGTTTTGTTTATTTTTTCTATTTAAAGTGAGCTTTTCTGTCCACCAAGGCATAATACTTACATTTACTTTTTATGTGTGTGGAAAAAGATGAATAACAAAACATTTGCCATTTCAACCATTTGTATGTTTACCTTTCAGTGGCATTATTTATTGCCCCCCCCCCCCCACTCTCTGCACTCACTCCAGATATAATTGCTTTTTAACAATTCTGCTCCTCAGTGACTCGCTGCAGGGTATGTGTTCAAGGGGATTCGATCATCGCAGCCCAATTTCCAAAACCTGCCCTAGGACCTTCTAAGCAATGCCACTCAGGCATACTGGTTCTAAGATACAGATGACGTGGGATTTGTTAATGACTGAAATAGTCATTATTGTAAACACATTCTAAGGCAAGACTGCCTTAAATATTCTTACATGGAGAACTTTTTTTTCCTGCTTTACTGTCTTGAGTAATATCTTTTGTTTTACTTGTAGATTTGATGGTCCTCGAAGATTTGAGGATTTAGGGTCAAGGTGTGAAGGACCGAGACCCAAAGGGCCTCGTTTTGAAGGAAATCGCCCCGATGGGCCAAGACCCAGATATGAAAGTCACTCAACAGAGGGCACTAAAAGCAAATGGGGAATGATTCCCCGGGGGCCAGCATCTCAGTTTTATATTACCCCCAATACATCCCTAAGTCCTCGACAGAGTGGACCACAGTGGCGAGGCCCCAAACCAGCTTTTGGACAGCAACATCAGCAGCCACCTCCTAAGTCACAAGCAGAGCCTCTATCAGGAAACAAAGAACCGTTAGCAGAGACCAGTAGTAACCAGCAGAAGAATTTAAAAATTCAATCAGCTGCATTTCCCGTTACTGCAGATGTAAAGGATGCCAAGGCGGCTCAGTCAAATGAGAATCTAAGCGACTCTCAGCAAGAGCCACCTAAAAGTGAAGTCTCGGAAGGACCCATAGAGCCTTCTAGTTGGGATCAGAATTCTCAAAGTGTGGAGACTCAAATGGACAAAGCCCAAGCTGTCACTCAGCCTGTAGCCCTTGCAAATAAGCCTGTACCTTCTCAAGCTGCTTTTCCTTCCAAATCAGGGGGGATGGAAGGAGGAGACGAAGCAGTAGCAACATCAGCACCATTAACTGCAGATAATGATTTTAAATCTATGGGGATTGGTCCACCCCATCCAGAAAACAACCAAGATAAGGGTTTGCTCCGGTCAGATAACAGAGAGAATAGGTTAGAAGGCAGTCGAAGTGGTTCCTCTTATAGAGGTCCTGGACAAAGCCGAATGGAAGACAGAGGTCGGGGCCAGGCAATTAGCCAGAGTCCAGGGTTGGTCAAGCAAGAAGACATTCGTGATAAGATGATGGGTAGAAGAGAAGACAGTAGAGAAAAGATGAGTCGAGGGGAAGGCAGCCGGGACAGAGGGCTCATGAGGCAGGGAAGCAGTCGGGAGAAAGTGCCAGGTGGGCTGCAAGGCAGCCAGGAGAGAGGTAGAGCAGGCAGCCGAGAGAGGGGACCACCTCGGGGGGCGAGCAGTCAGGAGAGAGGGCTTCCCAGGAGGCCTGGGAGTAGGGAGCGAATACCACCACCCCGAAGAGCCGGGAGCCGGGAGAGGGGACCGCCTCGAGGACCTGGCAGTCGGGAACGGGGACTGGGAAGACCAGATTTTGGTCGTGACAGAGGTTCATTCAGACCAGAACCTGGAGATGGTGGGGGGAAAATGTATCCATACCACAGAGATGAGCCTCCTAGGGCCCCCTGGAATCATGGAGAAGAAAGAGGACACAAGGAATTCCCATTAGATGGTAGGAGTGCTCCAATGGAACGTGAGCGACTTGATGATTGGGATAGAGATAGATATTGGAGGGAGAGTGAATCTGACTATCAGGATGATGCCCCAGATCCGTATAACAGAGAGGACAGGTTTTCAGCACCTTCTTCTCAGCCTCATGATGGAGATAGGCGGGGCCCTTGGTGGGATGATTGGGAAAGAGATCCGGAGATGGATGAGGACTACAACAGGGAAATGGACAGGGATGTGGATCGGATTGGAAGACCCATGGATGTGTATGATAGAAATTTGGATAATGAATGGGACAGAGATTATGGGAGACCACTGGATGAACAAGAATCACAGTTTCATGAACGGGATATTCCATCTATTCCATCTTTACCAACCCTCCCACCTCTTCCACCTTTGGATAGATATCGGGATGATAGATGGCGAGAAGAACGAAATCGAGACCATGGGCATGGGTACGATCGAGATTTCCGTGACAGGGGCGAGCTGAGGATTCGAGAGTATCCAGAAAGAGGAGATGCATGGCGGGACAAGCGAGACTATGTTCCTGACAGAATGGACTGGGAAAGAGAACGGTTGTCAGACAGATGGTACACATCTGATGTGGATAGACATTCCCCCATGGCGGAGCATATGCCCTCCACACATCATTCCTCTGAAATGATGGGGTCGGATGCGAACTTAGACTCTGACCAAAGCCTTGGAGGGGTAATGGTGCTCAGTCAGAGGCAGCATGAAATCATTTTGAAGGCTGCACAAGAACTGAAAATGCTTCGGTAAGTTGACGACTTAAGATCATTTCTTATAGTCAAAACCACATTCAGACTGCACTTTTTTAAAGTGATGTGATATATTTAAGTGGAATCATTTAATTCAAGTTCTTATCACATACTTGTGTATTTCTGGTGATTCAGCACTGCTTAAGAATTTGGATAGGGACTTAGGGACTGTGTTACAAACTTAGGCCCCCAATGTGAAAATTGATAGCCACTCTTGACTCTTGCTGACATGCCATGCCCCGCGTCCCGTTCCCCCCCCCCCCCCCCCCCCCCCCCCCCCCCCCCCCCCCCCAGTGTGTGTTGGAAATTTGGAACTCTCCAATCCTCTGGATTTCACAGGGCTCGGAAGTGGCCTCCATTTTCCCCAGTAGTCAGTGTGTTCTTTGGTATTTGATCTGACAGATCCCGTGTGCACTCAGTTTTGGTATCATTTTGGAAAATGCTGTTGAAGATTTTCTCTTGAAGCTAAGAATGCTTTTCACTTGGGAGTGTCCTCATTCTTCTAACCACTTATCCTTTCTTTTTGGGGGATGCTTTACCTATCATTATCGTTAGATATAGGCACCTGCTTAAGGATGTGACTGGCTTCTGCATAATCAAATATTTTCTTTTTGAGCTAGAAGATAGAATATGGGTTTCTTTGTTTATAATCAAGTAACTCTGTATCGGTATCTACGTAATTCTTCCCATGTTGTAGCAAGAGCAAGAGCTAGTGAGTGCTGTGTGGGCACTGTGTGCCAGGAACCATCCTCAGTGCTTTGTGCAGTAACTCATTAATCCCTCACCTAACTCGATTGCATTGTAGGATAGGAAGTGAGGAGCCAGTGCCACACTTTTAAGCAAGTGAACAGGTTTTCATAGGTTCCAAAGCATTGTGTTTGCCTTGCTTTTCTATTCGGGTCTGCATCTGTGAGTGTATCAATTGAAATGTAGCCGAAATTTTAAAACTAGACAAATAGATTTTCGTGGTCTGTGGAAACTATGTTCCAAGAGGTGTGTTTTTCCCCAGATTCTTGTGAAGAAGGTGTGGGAAGCACGACATAGATCATTCACCTACTACTCTGCTACTTTTGCATGATCGACTTTTTAATTGAAACCTACGGTGTGCTGTGTTGATCACTTAGCATAACGGGAGACTTCACAAAGTTCATGGGGAAAAAATGGAATTAAGAGATAATGGAATTTTTCCGTGAACTTTTTAAAGGCCTCCACCCCTGTATATTACCTCAATCTGTTTTTCTCAATTCCTTATATCTCAGAGGCCTGCCGAGGTAAATATAGTATTACCGCTACTAAACAAATGAGGACACTAAGACTCAGAGAGGTTACGTTCACTTGGTTAATAAGTGACAGACCTAGATTTGAATGTCCCACCTCTGCCCATTTCTAAAATCTGTGTTGTTTATGGAGGGCACTCAGCTGGTTATGTTGTTAAACTGCCAGGATTTCTCATCTTGTCTTTTTAAATCTTCCCTTTCGTTCATTTTTGCTTTGCATAAAATGCCAGGTAAAGATACTTCACTTTCTCTTTTTATTTTTACTGAAGCCCTTTCTAGGTAACAGAAAGAAAACATAGTAAAGATATGTGCTAAAGAAAACATATACACATTTATAGTTGAATACATGTAGCCTATGTTTTCAGTGTACAGTCAAAGAATATGGTTTTCTTGAGGCAGGAAATAATTTCTTTACATACCCAACTCTTTCTCATCCATTTGAGTGAGATATCAATATTTTATAAACTGTACAGAGAAATTTGTAAAAGATCTGGTGAGGTGACTGCAGATGTTACACATTTGAAGGTAGGCCTTGTAAGAAAAAGTAAAGGGATTTGATTCCAGATTGAAAAATCATAAAGATAAAGCAGCCCTATTTAGACTTTTGAAGTATGAGTTATTGTTTCATGGTGACAGTTGGTCTCACCATTTCTAGCAGGGCTCATAAACTAACATGCCTGGTTAGATCAGACAGGCACCAAAATCAAGTGAAAGTGGGCCAGGTGTAACTCATGGACTGTGGCATGGTTTGTGACCAACTGCTTCATCTAAAGTGGCCAGCCATCCCACCCTACCTGAATGCTGATGTGTTAGAATGTAGGCCCCATCGAGTCCCTTTAAAGATTGCACTTAGAGATAATATTTTTATTGCTTTGTGCTTTGTAAACAACAGCAGCATTTCAAATTATTAAAATTGCTGTGAAGACCAAATGAAAAACCTCTCTGGGTCTTATTTGATGTGTAAGCCACCAATTTGCAGCCTCTGGCATAGGGAATGTTGAACAAAGTGGGGTGGGGGGAGCAAGACAGCTTTTGGTTAGATAAGAGAAAAATAAGACTGCAGAGATGAAATGCCTTAGACTGGACTAATAGACTGGTGGTAGAATCTGACTTTGAAAAGCTTCAGTGATAACATTTCAGGTAGCCGTGTCAAGTAAGCATTGGACTGCTATCTGCAGGCTGGTTCAGCTGACGACTCATGGAGAAAGATGAGACTAACTGTTCTTGTCAACATCTTACAGCCTAAGCAACCCTATGTGGGTTTGTTGTAAGTTGGAATCAACTGAGGACCCTGGGTTTGGTTTGGGTTTGGGGTAGGTTTTAGGAAGGAGGTCCGGTGGTATAATGGGTCATGAGTTGAACTACTAACTTTTCACAGTCAGGAATTCTAACCAACCGGTCATTCTGAGGGGAAAAGGTGCCCTGCCAGGCCCCATAAAGATTTCTTGGAAACGCTGCCTTATCGTGTCATTATGAGATAGCCTTGAGTCATATAAAGGCAGGAAAGGTTACTCCAGAGGGCTTCTGTGGGCACAGTAGAGGGTTTTAGGGAAAGGCCCTTTAGGCTTTTTATTTCTTCTTTGGTATTAATTGTTGTCCTTTAGGGGTAGACTGTATAGAGGTGTCTGTATATATGCATTGGGAATTTTGTTTTCTTTGTTTATAGGGAACAGAAAGAACAACTTCAAAAAATGAAAGCCTTTGGGTCTGAACCACAGATGCCTGACCATCCACCCCCCCAGGACTCATCACGGCTGCAGAGCACAGTTTCAAGACCTGGCATGTATCCGGTACGGGAAATGTGTGCCAGGGACTTCTGCTTTCTTTGTGTGCTGCTGGATTGTTGGGAGTTTTTTGTATTACAACAAATACAGATTTCATCTTTTTAAAAAATGTTACGTTTGGAAAAGTACAAAGCTTCTGATAATAGGCCTTTGAAATTCCTACAAAGAAGGCAGCAAGTGTGGTCAAATGTTCATTCCCTCTTGAGGTTTTGATAAGGACACCAAGCACACCTGAACCACACAGCTTCATGGTCGCAAAGTTGTAGAACTTTCCACATAATCATTCAAAGTCCACAGCTTCTCGTTTCCCATCTGGGCAGCCTAACCTAAGGGCCGAATAGCGCTCCCCCCTCCTCAGGCAGCTTGGAACCTCATAACCCCTGTCCAAGCAGTAGTTAAGAGGGCTAGTTTATGTTAAAGATGTGAGGGACTTGGTTCCCCTTTGTTTTACTTTCTGTTTGTTCTCTTTGTCTTAAGCCTTTGATGGCATGGTTGAGTGCCCTGAAGGTGGTTCTGCCTCATAGCAACCTGAGTTTTTTGTGTACAGCAGAACAAAGCACCGTGCAGCAGTTCAGTAATAGGCTTTACACATGTTATGCAGCCAACCTTAGAACAACAGCACAGTGTGAGAGGGAAAACTATTCTTAAATCATTCCATCAGGCGTTGAGCCCCGGTGGTTGAGTGCGTGAGCGCGGGACTATGGCCCACGGGCTTGGCGGTTCAAAAAAAATAATTCCATCAAATCATCTGTTTTTATGTCTCAGTGTTTTCTCTTCCCTCCTGGCCTAACCTGTAACACTCACACATAGTTGTTAACACCAATGACCACCTTATGTTGCTGGCTTCCAAAATAATGTCTCTTGACCTCCACATGCATCTATCTGCCCACAGGGTTTCTCTTTGGCCTTCTGTCAAAAGTGAGCATGTGCAAAATGGAGTTCATTGACCCTGCCCCTTCAATTTGTTCTTTCTCTTCACCATCACCTAGGCAGCCAGATTAGAAGCCTGAAAGTCGCACTGGGCCTTACCCTGTTCCCTTTGAATCCAATCAGCGACTTATTGCTCAAGGAGCCCTGGCTGTGCAACAGTTAAGCTCTTGCCTGGTAACAGAGGAGTTGGCAGTTCAAGCCCACATGGTGCCTTCTTGAGAGAAGACCTGGCGATCTGCATCCATAAAGATCATAACTAAGGAAACTCCATGGGCCAGTTCTAGTCTGTCGAATGACATCTCTGAGTGGAAGTTGAGTTGAGGGCACCAACAGCCCTCTCCCCTCCTTCCTCATGCCCTCCCCATTGGTGTCTCCATTGGTTATGGCCTAGCTTTTTCAGAAATGCTCCAGCTCACTTTTGCCCTCATATTTACTTTACATTCTGTACCCAGTGTGTTTGTTTATTTTTGGGAACATGTTTCTTGAGGTATAATTTACATAAAATAGCATACACCCAGTTTAAGCTTACACTTTGAGTTTTGACAAATACATTCTGAAAGGTCAAAATATTTCCATTAGGGCATAAAGTTTCCTGTGCTTCTTTATAGTGAGGCCCAACCCCACTGTGTAGAGAGAATAATGTGATTCCTGGCCCAAGTAGATGTTTTATGAAACATGAATCTCACTATGCTGCTCCCAGGCATTAAATCTCTGCAGTGTCTCCCAGGCTGCACAAGAGCTAGACTTTTGCATGGCCTTCTATGTTCTTCCTAGCTGGCTTACCCCTTGCTTACCCCTTACTTAGTAGCCCACACTCTTTAGCATGTGAAATTACGTTATGCCAGACTCTCACTCCTCAGCGACATTGTAGACGCTAAGCTTCCTATTTCTCCTCTCATTCCTTGTCCCTTTCCCCAATTGGCTACTTCCTGTTCTTTGAGAACTCCACTCTGCTGTCTTCTCTTCCATTTGTGTGAGACAGCTGCTCTCTTAGGTGCTCCTGTGACACCTTACACCGCCCTCTGTCGTATTCCAGATCACATTCCATTTTCATTCTTTCTTTCCTCCCAGACCAGTGATTCTCAACCTTCCTCATGCCACGACCCTTTAATTCTCAACCTTTCCTCATGTGGTGGTGACCCCCCCAACCATAAAATTATTATTATTATTTTTTATTTTTTTTTTTTTGGTGGGCATCACTGCCTTCGGTGGTCGTGGGCGCTATCCAGCCGCCGCTGGATTGGAACCGCCAAGCCCGCAGGCTGCAGTTCTACATTCAACCACTTATGCCACCAGGGCTCAGCCCCATAAAATTATTTTTGTTGCTACTTCATGACTGCAATTTGCTACTGCTATGAATCAGGTGACCCCTGTGAAACAGTTGTTTAACCCCCAAAAGGTCGCGACCCACAGGCTGAGAATCTTTGTTCTCCATGAGCTTTTCAGGATAAAAAATCCTCACTGCCCGCAGATTTCAGCTCATAGCAGCCCTGTCGCTTTCCAGCGCCTTCTGGCTGTCTGCCCTTTGGTTGGTGTGTATGTCAGGGGTTTCAACAAAGTGCTCCAGTCTGCCCTTTGGGCATCTAGTGAGCATGAATACTTTCTCGTATACAGTAAACTCTGTTTTGGCTTTTAGTTTATCCTTTAGGCTCCTAAAGTTCTTCATATCAATTTGTATTCTTTTTTTTTTTTGGTGGGGGGCATCAGTGGTGGGAGTAGGAGGCCCAGCCCCACTGCTGGAATTAAACCTCGGTCCCAGTGGGCCGCAGTCCCGCGCACAACAACTACGCCACTGGGGCTCAGCCCTCAATTTGTATTCTTGATGTAATATAGAAATTGATCCTTTCTCATAAATGCTGCAAGTTTCAGAAAATAGATATATCTTTTGCTCTTACTGTATATTATGAAGAAAATAAAGTTCTATTTTATTTTTGTAGACATGATAACAAGCTTTGGGGGGTAGTTTTTGTTTTGTGTTTTACTTAGGCTTTACCTGAATAGGAAGGCGCCAAAGGAAATCTTTGTGTCGTGTATGCATTTTCTTTTTTTTGTTTTTGTTTTTTTTGGGGCATCACTGCCCCCTGGTGGTGAGAGTAGGAGGCCCAACCTTTGCTCGCTGCTGGAACCATGTATGCATTTTCTTAGCAAAGTTAAAAATGCCACTTCATAGTAAAAATTTTACCTTTAGGTAAGAGCAGCAGTTTGTTTTTAATTCTAGCTTATAGTGGCCTCCATCCAATTCAGGGTAGGTATTGGTGGTCCAGTGGTAAAACCCTTCCTCCGGCATCCTGGTCAGTGCTCTGTGTGTGTATCCATAGATGTCGTGTCTGTGGAGACTCGCACGTTGCTGTGATGCTGGGCAGGTTTCAGCAGTGTCTGAGGAAGAGCGGCTAGGATTTAAAAAAGCCCTGGCAGATCACTCCTAAAATTAGCTAATAAACTCCTGTGTATATATAGTTTTTCACTCGTTGACTTATCTTTTTTTTTTTTTAATGTTGTCTTTTGATTTTTGGGCATCACTGCCCCCTGGGGGGAGTGGGAGGCCCAGCCTTGCTCCTGGAGAGCCGCTGCTGAATTTGAACCACCACTCAACCACTACGCCACCGGAGCTCAGCCCTTAATGTTGTCTTTTGATGAATGAAAAACTTTTAATTTTTAATACATCCAGTTTATCCGTTCTTCTCTTTCATGAATTGAGATCCATTTTAACTTTTACTAATCTATGAAAAGGTGGTGGGTTGCACGCCTCTTAAACCATTTTCCTCTGTTCTCCAGCCTCCAGGACCCTATAGACCACCCCCTCCTATGGGTAAGCCACCACCAGGTTCACTCATGAGACCTTCAGCTCCACCAGCAAGATCATCTATGCCTATGAACAGGCCACCTGTCCCAGTACCACCGCCGATACCTCCTCCTCCACCTCCTCCTCCAGTGATGAAGTCACAAACTTCTGGTATGGAACAGGAGCGCTGGGATGAAGATTCTTTCTATGGCCTTTGGGATACAAATGATGACCAAGGACGAAATTCAGAATTTAAATCAGAAAATACAATTTCCTCAGGGCCTGTGCTACCTCTCCCACCTGTTCATCCTTCCATTCCTCCTCCTCCTGGCCCGATGCCTGTGGGTATGCCACCGATGTCTCACCAGCCGCCAGTGCAGCAGACTGTCGATTATGGCCATGGCCGAGGTACGTGATGATGGTGAACTTGTGCTGGGATTCTAGAGCAGTTGTTAGCTTTAGCTTTGGCTTCCTCAGGCTGCAGATTTACAGTGCTGCTGTCCCTGTTTTTATTTACCTATCAGACATGGCCACTAATAAAGTTGAGCAGATACCCTATGGGGAGAGGATAACTCTGCGCCCAGACCCGGTCCCCGAGAGGTCTGCTTTTGAAGCAGGTAAGAGTCTCAGAGAGAATAGTTACTTTCAAACTTCGTGGATTCTAATTATCACGTGATTTCCCTTTTGGAGAGATTGTCCGGTATGTCTTTGATGTGGATGAAAGATTCTTTTTGTTTGTTTTGTTTTCTAAGATTCTTAAGTTGCATTTAGGACAGCAGCTGATACTGGTCCTAAAATTAAAGTTGTACTTTTCTGCTTTTTTCTCCCTCAATTAAACGACTCACATTTTTATTTAAATCATTTTATTAGGGGCTCGTACTTTTCTGCTTCTTAAAAGGGACCTGAGCCTTTTCCTGTGTACTGCTTTTGTTCATAGACCACACGGGCCAACGTGAACGTTATGACAGAGACAGAGACCGTGAGCCATATTTTGATCGTCAAAGTAACGTCATGGCAGATCATCGAGATTTTAAAAGGGATCGAGAAACACATAGGGACCGAGACCGGGATCGTGGTGTAATGGACTATGATCGAGATCGATTTGACAGAGATCGACGATCCCGAGATGATAGGTATGCAATGCTATCGAAAGTATTCGCTGCCAGGTGTGCAAATGACCATATCCAGCCAGAGTCAGTGCAGCTAATGACTTTTCGTAAGGGACAGTTCTTGCGTGTGTGTATACTCTGGAGGGAGAATCTCGACCAGTTTTCAAGAAAGTAGGTGCTTGAGTTTTTTCGGCTTGGATTCTAGGGAATTGAATGGGAGAAAGGAAATGGTGGTGTCAGTAAAGGTACAGTCAGTACTTAATTGGTAAGCAAGTGATTTATTTGTACAATTGCTGAGATGTTTTTTAAATCATTTTACTGTGGGCTCCTACAACTCATAGCACAATCCATACCTCCATCCATTGTATGCAAAGCACATTTGTACATTTGTTGCCATCGTCATTCTCAAAACAAAGGATAAGTGCTTTTCCAAAAGGGAAAGAGAGCTTTTGACTATGGAACTCATAGAGAAAACTAGGCAAATGATGGGGTTGTGTTATAAAGTAGAGACCACCAAGTACTTTTTTTACTTACTAAAGTACTTTCTGTTAACACCTTCTAGGACTCAGTCATATCGAGACAAAAAAGACCATTCTTCCTCCAGAAGAGGTGGGTTTGATAGGCCTTCCTATGACCGGAAGTCTGACCGACCAGCCTATGAAGGGCCATCCATGTTTGGAGGTAGGGCAGTGCCTGGGATTCCAGGGGGTGTTAGGGATGTAAACTTTATGGCAGCCATGGATCAAAACTTGCAGAGTAAGCACCTCTGGCAGATTACAAGATGGCAGCACGGTCATCAAAAATAAGTGCTGGGCTGAGCCCCGGGGGTGTAGTGGTTGTGCGTGAGACTGCGGCCACTGGGTTGGAGGTTCAAATCCAGCAGCAACGCTGGGCCTCTTACTCCCACCACCAGAGGGCAGTGATGCCCCCCACCCAAAAAAAAAGTGCTAATTATTGAAACAGAGCAAAAGTTGCTGCTTTATATTATAAAAGAACATTTGGGGAAAAGAAACAAAATTATTTATCATGCTATTAACTCACCATAGCTATCCCTTGGTGCTTAGCTTTATTATGAATTTAATACAAACACGGATAAATTTAATGTTTTTCAGAATATTCTGTTTGCTTAAAATCATAACTTATTTTTCTTGATTTCAATAATTGTCAATTTTCTTAACCTCTCTACTGGCTCACCAGATCACTCAATCTGGTCTTTTTACTTTACCTTAGAATCATTGAAGAGAGTTAAATTTTAAAACAATTATCACATTAGTAGTAATTTTCTTTAACGATGGGATTTTTAGGAGAACGAAGAACTTACCCAGAAGAGCGAATGCCCTTATCCACTCCTGCGCTAAGTCACCAGCCACCTCCACCTCCACGAGTTGAAAAGAAACCTGAATCTAAGAATGTTGATGACATTCTGAAACCACCGGGCCGAGAGAGCAGACCTGAGAGAGTGAGTCTTGGGAAGTTGACCAGTTTTCTCTGCAATTCAGAAGCTTAGAGTTGTAAAACTATCAACACATTTTCTCTGCTTCTCTGTATCAATGCTAATAGCAAGTTCAAGATGTCATACCATCTCCAAATCAGCACACAATGGAAATCTCCTAAGTTATCTACCCTGTAGTATTTTAAAGAAGTTAGAGCTTAGTTGCTTGACCCCCCCAAAAAATGTAGAAAACTTTTTAAAAAATCACTAACTGCGTCCACTCATAGACCTGGAGCAAGGTACTGTTGTTCTTCTGGTTTGCACTACAAAGCGAAAGAAAAATATCCCTGCTCTGTCTGTCTGTCTTTGAGGCAGGTCCAGATTGAATGAGGAAATGCATATATAAGGGGGTGGGGGTATTGCACTTTGAAGAACAGGAGAAGTAGGTTTAGTTTTGGGATATGTGGAACAGAGGGAGAGGTATGCGACTTAGTTAATGTACGTGTATTTTACTTCAATTTGTCCTATCTTGTAAAATAACTAGATAATGTTTGAATAGTACTAGAGGTTTTATCCATATACTTGTAGGTCTATAGGTGCTTAATAAGTCTCCCCCCACCCCACCCCCCCAAAAAAAATCCTCTCTGAATGTTTTGGGTTTTTTTGATCCATTATGTTTCAGATTGTCGTTATAATGAGAGGCTTGCCTGGCAGTGGAAAGACCCATGTTGCAAAACTTATTCGCGTGAGTATGAGAAAGCCAAAGAAGCCATTCATTGTTTCTGTTAGCCACTTGCCTTCCGAGCAGCACGATCTTTATATAGTTGTCTTTTTTTTTTAAAGACATTGTTTTAAAAGTACAATTCAGTAGTTCAGTCATATGAAGAAGGGTTATGTAGTCATCACTGCAGTCAGCTTTAGAATATTTTTTTTCCATCTTGTACCCATGGCTGTTGCCCACCTTCGGTGTGACCCGTCTGTGAGGCCATGTCCAATTGTCTACAGATGGGCTTTGGCCCCTCTTTGACCTTTTACATTGATAAAATTGTTTATTTTTTAATCTTCTCATACTTGATCACATTGATACCTTGTGATCACACAGGCGGTGTGCTTCTTTCATGTGGACTTTGTTGCTTCCCTGCTAACTGGTCACTTGTTTCACTTCAAGCCTTCAAGACCCCAGGTGCTATATCTTTTTAAAGCCAGCACCATCAGCTTTCTTTACTATATTTGCGTGTGCACCCGCTTTAGCCAACACATACATGTTTTACCATAGGCAAATGCTTTTACCTCGGCATGATTTGAAGCCTCCCAAAGAGGGTATGTGATTTAGTCATGAGAAGTGAGCATTGATATAGGCCTTTGTTGATTTACTCCATAAATTCTCTTTAATCTCAACTATATAATTCTTAGGATAAGGAGGTAGAATTTGGAGGACCTGCACCCAGAGTTCTAAGCCTGGATGATTATTTCATCGCTGAAGTAGAAAAAGAAGAAAAAGACCCAGACTCTGGAAAGAAAGTGAAAAAGAAGGTACAGTATGGGTTGCATCCTCACTCAGTAATAGTGTTTAATGGAAAACATGGTCAACGGGAGATGTGACTTTTTTGTAGGTGAAGAAAAGCTTTTTGTTTCTGTATTTGGGCTTTGGTACTCAGGTATAAAGGAAAGACTGCAAAATCATTTTTATGCATTTGCTCCCCAAGAAGAATTTCTGGGTGATTCTTAGTTTTTGTGTCGATCTCTTTGGGGGTGGATTTAGGTAATGGAATATGAATACGAAGCTGAGATGGAGGAGACTTACCGGACCAGCATGTTCAAAACCTTCAAAAAGACTCTGGATGATGGCTTCTTCCCTTTCATCATCTTGGACGCCATCAATGACAGAGTTCGGCATTTTGACCAGTTTTGGAGTGCTGCAAAAACCAAGGGTTTTGAGGTACAGACTTAAGAGAACTTTAAAACACTTTGTACTTGTTTTTTGTATTTGTCTAAACATTGTTAATTCTTTCCTAGGTATATTTGGCTGAAATGAGTGCTGACAACCAGACTTGTGGCAAGAGAAATATTCATGGAAGAAAACTTAAAGAAATAAATAAGGTAATTCTTGAAGACAAATGGGCTGGAGTATGGCAAAGTATCACCACTGTTAGTGGGAATCTTTTAAGCTCATTTTCTTTGAGAATATCTTTTCTGCACGCTTTAAGTAATGTTTCTTTCCTTTTGCCTGCAAGGAAAAGGGGTGACGTAGCTGTTCCTGGAACTGGCCTGACTTCCCAGTGTACCCACTCTTGTTTATTTCCTTGGTTAGGTTTGAAAGACCAGGTTGTTGGGAGAAAATTGGCATTTGGTGGAAATGGAAGGTGACCACATCAGATCACAAAATGGAGGATGGCATCATCCCCACAGAATGGCCAGTTTTTATCATTACATAACTCCCAAACCACCGAGAATCATGGCCCATTTATGTTGTACCCATAATATTAATCACCATACCCACTGTTATTCTAGCCTCAAGCCTTACTGTTTGTTGCTGCCAGATTGTCAGGTGCAAAATAGTCCTACAGTGGATATTCTACTATTGTCATAACGCGAACTGTCAGATAATGAGATCGTCGCTAAGTTAAGGAATAGGTGTATTCGTTATATTTGTCTTGCATGCTCATCCTTTCTTATAACTTGACCTCAAATCGTTCAATAGATGGCTGACCACTGGGAGACTGCACCTCGTCACATGATGCGCCTGGACATTCGTTCTCTGCTGCAAGATGCTGCTATTGAAGAGGTGAGTGACCTTTTTGCTTGAATCCAGTGAAAAGGAGACATGTTTTCACCTTGTTACTTGGAAAAGTTGTAGACTTACAGAAAAATGTAGAGATTACAGTGAAGACCTATACCTCTTTCATCTCGATTCACCATTTAGAAGTGGTTTTGCCACATTGAATTTTCCTCAACGATATTCTTTTCATTGTTACTATTGCCGTTATTGCTGTGTAACTGTTGTAGAAGTAAGTCGCAGACCTCATTACTCTTCACCTCTACACGCATCCATCGGGACTGACTGAAAATAGACATTCTTTTACCAGAAGTCAATGATCAAATGTGTGACTTAACATGGATACAATTCTTGCCTTTTTTTTCCCCCAATGATTTTATTGGGAGCTCTTATGGCTCTTATAACATTCAATACATCACTTGTATCAAGTATATTTGTTTTGTTTTGGGGGGCATCACTGCCCTCTGGTGGGAATAGGAGGCCCAGACTGGCTCCTGGATTTGAACCGCCAACCCAGTAGGCCGCGGTCCCGCACACAACCACTACGCCACTGGGGCTTATGTATCAAGCATATATGTACACATAATTGCCTTATTCATTTCCAAATATTTTCCACTGGAGTCCTTGGTATAAGTTCCTCTCCGCGCCCCCCCCCCCCACCCTTTTTAATGCATCATTTTATTGGAGGCTCATTCAACTCTGATATAATTCTTTATTAAATACCAGCGTCCTGAATTATATTTCTTAAATGATCTCGTAAAGTCCCTATTCATATTTTGCAACCATATTGTACTTTATAACACTGAAGAAAAAAATTAAAGATCCAATCCTTATAAAATTTTCACCCATGTCATTGTCCTGCAAGGCAGGGTTTTTTGAAATGTCTAGGACAGTCGGTCATGTGGAATGCTCCTCAGTTTAGATTTGTCTGACTCTTTCTCCTTGATTAGATTTAGATTAAGCAGCAGGAATGCTACGGAAGTGATGTGTTCCCAGTAAAATCACGTCAATGTGGTATCGATTATTTATTTCCTCATGTGGCTAAGGTGGCATCTGCCAGCTTTTCCTATGGTAAAGGGACCCTTTTCTTTCTAATAGGTAGTCTCTAGGAAGATTCTTGGAAATGATAACTGTCCTCTCTCTCCAGCAACTTCTCACCCATCAAAAACTCTTGTCTAAATCCATCATTAATCTAGTTGAAGTGTCTTTATTATAAAAGTCTTTATTATTTATATTTTGATCAGTCGTGTTCCTTTGATCTTCTCCTGTGAGTTATGAATATTCAGTGTTTTCATTTTTTTTTGTTTCATTGTTAATTAGCATTGTTAATATCCCGCTTTTGGCGGGACAGTCCCAATTTTAAACAGTTTTTCCCACGTCATTTTTAAAAAGTCCTGAAAAGAATGCGCAACAAGCAACCACCCCCGGTCAATGATGTCCCACTTTACCAATGTTAAAATCTGGTCACTTTACCCCCACCCATTTCCTTCTGTCTTTTTGCTCCTGTTATTATCCGGAAATGCTCTCACCAATGACATCATGATATTAGACAGTTCTATTGTTTGTTGTCTAATTTTGTGGCCACACTGGTAAAATTAATCTTGCTTACATCATGAAAACATATGTGGGGACATCAGAAGTTTGTGAGAATATTCCATTATCTGTTATTTCAATTTTCCATGAACAGTTTGCCCCCCTCATATTTTCCTCTTGGTTTCCGAGTCCACATTCTCTGGGCTGTTGCTTACTTGGATTCTCTTACCCTTGAGGCCATTTCAGTCTTCTTCACTGCAGCATTTTTCCAGACACCACCCAGTTCTGAAATGTCAGAGCTCTTTGAGGCTCTAGCTCTTCTAGCCTCTATTTTCATTCTGTCTGTATAATTTGAATTGCTACTTACATACCCTTAATAGTAAATTGTCAATCCTGGAATGAATTATGTTAATATCTTTAACACTAATAATATCCAAGTGAAAGGATTTTGAGTGATTATGTTTCTGCCATTAATTTCTAAATTACCAATATATGTGTATATGTATGTATGTATATAGTTTGTTAAATCTCAAAAATGTCATCCAAATCCCCACCTTTTCTTGTATTCCCTATTTTACTAATAGAACCAACTCTCGCTCTCGCTCGGTAAACCTAGTAATGTGGGAGTCATCTTTGCCCTTTCCTCCTCTTCTTTTCCAGCTGCTCTAGCCTCCCACTGTGCAGTGAAGTGTACACTTGTCTATATTATCTTTTTTTGTTGGTTTTTTTTTTTTTTGGGGGGTGGGGGGCATCACTGCTCTCTGGTGGTGGGAGTAGAGGCCCAGCCCCACTGCTGGAATTGAACCTCTGTCCCAGTGGGCCGCAGTTCCGCGCACAACCACTACGCCACCGGGGCTCAGCCCCTATATTATCTTTTAAATACTTTTCAAGTTTGTTTTCTTTATATCACCACCATTCTGGGTCAAGTTGCTATCTTAGTTTTCATTATACCCCATCTTACATTTTAAATTTCGGACAATGCATGTGTTTTTCCCTGATTGGAAAAATAATTTTAAAAGATTTTCTAAAGAAATCCTTGTGATTCAAAACAGATGAACATCTATTCAGAGCAGAGCACTTTATTAACCTCCAGAGAAAATTATACCCATGGCTATCCCAGGATGTTTAAAGACTGCAGTTTGACCAGCTCTTTCAAATTTTAGGGTTTAGCAACTATTTATTACATAACAATGCATCTCCATGTTGGCCCAGTTTGCCAACTGGGTACTTCCAGTTGGCCCTGGGCAACTGTGCTCCTCGTCAATCTTATTGAGGGTGTCAGCATTTTCCTAAATGTTAAGTTTTGTTTTAATTATTGGGGGGATGTAGGTAGAGATGGAAGATTTTGATGCAAATATTGAAGAACAGAAAGAAGAAAAGAAAGATGCAGAAGAAGAGGAAAGCGAACTGGTAGGAGACAGACCAACCATTTTGAACAAAGTGTCTCTTTATTAAAATTCTTAAGAAGGGTATTGTTTCAAATTCAGATCTGCAGTACAAATTATAGTTCCTGTTTTGATATGCCTTTTTATGGTAAAAGTTTCCATAATCATCTCCAAGGAGACTTCTTGATACTTTTGTTTGTTTTTTTTTCAGACCAAAAGAACCTACTCTCTAATGTATTGTTGAAAGAAAAATTTAAGAGTGCTGAGAACTTAACACTTGTACAAATTTAACTATCTCTAGGTAATTTTAAGAGTATCAAGAAAATCAATTCTATATGAAAGGACATTTTTACATTCCAGCAGGGTTGTGGTGCAGCCTACACAACATGTGTATAATTGTCTCTTCCTTGCTGCAAGATATCAAAATTGAATTTGTGCTACCTGAGGCAGAAGAACTGCTTTTGAATGAGGAGGCATACTGTTACCACTTACTGCTGGATTTGTTCTTCTGCATTTAATACTGTTACAGTGATGGGGACAGTGATTTGACTCTCCAGACAATGGATTGTATTCACACTATTAGAAGTTTATATAGTGTTATTTGAAAGCTCTCGAGTACCTACTACAAATGCTTTGCTCACACCTCTGTGAAAATGTGTACTTTACCCTGTCGTTCACAAACATGCAACCTATAGCATTATGTTGACTTTTCAGTGTTTGCTAATGTTAACAAAGATCTGCAGTGGTTTGAAATAGTGTTGCTTCTTTAATCCATGATATCCTGCTCAGTTTATTGATACCTCAGCCCTTGTGAAAGCAGCTTCTCATATTCTTCTGAGAATGTACAAAGTGACACCCTACTTCCTCCCCCCTAGTGTATACAGATTCTCTCAGGTGTGGTCCTATCCAACAGCATATAACACTGGAGACTCTGGGCACCCACTGTGTTGATGTAGAGATACCGTCAACCTCTATACAACCAGATTTCCAATGTGGAAGGGTGGAGGGTTGGCAACAAAAAACTTTAAAGTCAATAGCATTTGAGTCTTAGTATCCATTTTTGTTTGTTTTTTTAGCATTTATTTTTAAAGTTGTGTTTTGACATGCGAAGGGGATTCAAAAAGTTCATGAGGAATATTCCAGTATCTGTTTTTTTCACGAGCTTTTTGAAGCCTCTAAGCTGTGAGCTAAAATGTAGGCAGGAAACTCACGTAAAGGTCCATGCTGTTCTGGAGTATCGCTTATGGCTTCTTGACCGACTTGCAGCGTGTGTCCTGCGTAGTCATCATGCGAGAAGTCTGTACACTGTGAACTTGCAGCTTTCTAAAACTTTGTCTTTATGGAGATTTGAGTTCAAGAAAATTGTTTATGGCAATGAATTGCTTAGGTATAGGGAAAAACTGGCAACTTTTAATGAAGTATACTTTTTAATAATAAAAATAAAAATAAAGAAACTCAGTGTAATACTGTATTTTTACTTCAGAGACCTGGCAAGGTAGTCTTAGAACTCTTATCTTACCGGACAACCTCTTCTATTTCTAAATGACCTATCCTTTTTAAGAGAACAATTGGAGGATATTAAAGTTTAAGAAAGAACCAGGAGGTTCCAACAGAGGGACATGAACATGCTTGTTTAGTTTATGTTATGAAACTTCTCTTAACTCACTCAACGATTCAGAATCCAGATCTTCTATTATTGGACTTGATTCCAAAAGTAAGAGATTCCCGGAGAATCAAAACCAAAGGGGGTCAAGAGCAAGTCTCGTGTCATTCACACCATTTTCTCAGTAAACTTCGCATTTCCCACTCTGTGCTGATGATGTAGCGGGCTGAAATCCCACCTCTTCTCATCTAAGAGAACCCCTTGGGGGATCATTGGTTATGCTCTTTGGTGCCTTCTTTAGTGTTTCAGTGAACCTAGTAGATATGACTCAGAGTTTATAAATATATTATTCTAATGATGTTTATGGTTTTCGGATGATTTTTTGTTTTTGGGGCATCACTGCCCTCTGGTGGTGGGAGTAGGAGGCCCAGCCTTGCTGCTGGAATTGAACCTCCAACCCAGTGGGCCGCAGTCCTGCGCACAAACCACGACGCCACTGGGGCTCAGCCTCGGATGATTTTTGAGATGCGACTTGTACAAATATGATTGCTACTTCCAGTACCATTACTTCACCTTAATTTGTCTCGTTTTATTCTAAAAATATATTTGGAAAAGATGATATAATTTATAACCTGAAATATTATCTACTAAGTTGAAATTGAATGATTAATTCTGGCTTAGGGATTAGGAGTGTATGAAAGCCATATGTTACCTGGAAGGATGCTGATGCTGTAGAAAAGAGTAGCTTCTTCATACAGAAGCTAATGCCACAAAGTTTTCATACTTTCTCACTTACCTGCCTATCAAGCTGTGCTTTAAACTTGAAATATTTTCAACTGTAAAGGCATATATTGGTTCTTAAAGGAAGATATTGGCAAAAAAAGAAAGAAAGGAGATATTGGCACTTTTGGTGAATCAGCCCTCTGTAATAAGTGTTAATATTAGATGTTAGGATTTAATAGGAAACAGTCTAAATTAAGGAAAAAAGAATCTCAGTAAATCACATGGAAATGTTTGTATTTGTGAAATACATAAACTGAAAAGGCTGCTCAAATTTAAATAGCTGTATTAGGAAGTTTGAAAACCATATGGAAGTTTGTTTCAAATAAGCTACACAAATATGTAATATAAGATGCAATTTGCCTGGGAGATAACTGCATTTGCACATAATGGAAAAACAAATTTAAAAGATAATCAGAAATAACTGAATTTCCAAGTGATTGAAGATAACCTCCATGAAATTACTTCACTAGGATTAGCGTGGATAAAGCCTAACTGATAAAATTAATTGAGTCTTTAGATCAGGTTGAACTTAATCGTAGATACAGTGATACCAAGTTTTCTACTTTCTTTTGAGTCCATAGAATTATAATGGAACTTAAAATAACTCTGGAAAAACACCTTTTGGACCTCCTGGCTGCTATCGCTTGAGATTAGCAGTTGCATTTAGGAAGTAACCCAGCTGGTGTCAATCCTAAGCTATGTACTCCAGAGAGGGGGAACATTAGCACAGTAATTACCTGCACATTCCCATTATATTTGCTGTACCACTGTAGTTCAGATCGTGAGTTCTGAACTGTAGCTGCCGCAAAAGCACCTTCGTGACACTCCTGAAGTGACTCCTCTGATAGCTGGGCAATCAAGGTCAGCAAATTTGGTGATCCCATTTCTTTCAAGATAACGGACACTGTGTGCTTTCCTTATATGTTGTAACTAGTGAGTGGGAACTGAATCCAATCCCAGTGTTAATGCTTTTCCAGTTCAAAAGTGATGTGCATGTATGTGTCTCTTTCTAACCCTTCGAGCTTCTCTCTGTGTACGATTTAGGGTTACATTCCGAAAAGCAAATGGGAGATGGACACATCTGAGGCAAAGCTAGGTGGGTATTTCCTTTTTCCTGTTTTTATATGTGATGCCTGGTGGTCATGGTCATAGGTCTTCTCTAAGATGAACACATTTCCCCAAATCTCTGCTTGAACCAAGATTTGGGGCCTATCTTTTGTCCTTTGACCATTTTGCTAGTCTGGGATTTAATTCTATTTACATCTTGTGCAAGTGAAGAGTACTTTAAAGGAACAGCATTCCATGACACTTAAACAGAAATGTGTGATACAACCTTATCCCTTCTAAAATTCATTCTATGATATAAATCAAACATGTTGGTGTTAGTGCTAGTCCTGCTTTTTAAAAACATTTCATTGTAATCCAGTGTTAAGCCTGATTGTGAATACTTTGGATGATGATAATAATGACCAATATTGAAGTATTGAGTTTTATTACAAAGAACTTACTTACCTTGGACAATAAATGAGCTTTTTAGAGTAATAAGGGATAGATATGTAATTTAAACTTGTGAGGAGTCTGCTCAGTTAAGATTTCATTTAATTTCCTTCAAGTTGTCTTTCGTGATAAATTACAAGGTGAACTAGTTAAAATGGTTGTTTAAATACAACACTGGAGCTGCCTAATGCGAGGGTATCTGTTAAGCTGAAGAGCATATATATCCAGTGGAGTTTCCTCCAATATTCTCACAGTGGTGATACGTAGTTTTCCAATGATCTTTTTTATCTCATTTTAAATCGTTTATTAAGTTAGACTAATAAGGGGCTGAGCCCCGGTGGCGTAGTGGTTGTGCGTGGCACTGTGGCCCACTGGGATGGAGGTTCAATTCCAGCAGCAGGCTCCACAGGAGCAAAGGCTGGCCCTCCTACTCCCACCACCAGAGGGCAGTGATGCCCCCCCCCCCAAAAAAAAGATTAATAAAATCCATGAAAATGTATCAGAACCTTTTGAGAAAATTGGCTTACTCACGTATAAAATATAACTGTTGGTGTCTGTTTCTCTTTCTGACATCATACTTGTACTCTAAAACTAGTGTAACCCCTGACACTCTTCACGGTAGGCAGGCAGTTAGCTGCTCACTCCTGGCCCACATGGTGTGTGCTTCTGACATCAATGGATGCATTTTGCTTTCACTCACATAGGCTACACCTTTCGTTTTGCTCAACTGATTGTGTTAGCGGTTCATGTTGACTGGGTTCTTTGTAGAAAGGTAGTTACATGAATTAATATTAATACAGTGCCCAGTTAGATACTCTGTTATAAACTTTGTGGGCAGTGGGGGAAAATAGTAAATGACATCTGAAAATAAGATATGATCATGACATTATTCCATAACCAACTCTCTCCCTTGATAGACCTTTAAAACATCTATGAGTGTCTAAATGCAATTCAATATTATAGTGGATAATCCATGATAGTGCTTTTAGATTGCTACCTTTGGCATGAGATTGAGTCTCTTTGTTGTAGTCCTGTATGTCAGACTAATCTGTAAGACTCAGATCATTTTTAGCTAGTTCTCAAGATAATAATTTTCTTTTGAGATAAGGAGATAAATCATAATTACAGATAGGCAAGGGAATTGTAAAAGTGGCAAAGTTAACTGAGCATATAATCTTCAGAGGCTTCATGTACACCAGCATAATAATGCCTTTTAAGTCTGAGCTAGTTCATTTTCTACTTTTTTTAGTTTCTAAGGAGAAAGGTAAATGAGATATTACAATCACTATTCAAGAAAATGTGGTATTAAATTCAGTGTTTTCTGTGAAAAACAAAAGCAAACTCCTGGCCAATTTACCATTGCTTCTCAGAAAATCTCCCCCCTCACCCCCCCGAAAATATCTTTTATATAAACTCAGGTATTTTTAAAGACAACACTTTTATATGACTGCACTATTGAATATTATGAGTCTGAATTATGTCCTAGTAAAATGATTTGAGGGGAAATTTTAGAAAAAATAAGTATAGAACTCTAGACACTGAATTTCAGAAAAGGATTTGTTAAATAAATTATTTTGGTCAGAGACACTTGCTATCTGATAATGAACTGAAAATAGCTTCTAACATGTTGCAGTTGGATTTTCTTTGTTGTTGTTTTTTGTGAGCATCACTGCCCTGGTGGGAGTAGGAGGCCCAGCCTTGCTCCTGGAGAGCTGCTGCTGGATTTGAACCGCCAACCCTGTGGGCTGCAGTCCCGCACACAACCACTACGCCACTGGGGCTCAGCCTGAGTGTGAGCATTCTTGATAAGAACTTAACATTCTTGAAATGGCTCATAGAGCCAGTTGGTGAGATTCTTCTCATGAATGGGGGATTTTGAATCCAAGAATTTGCCTATTTGTTTTGCCTTTCTTATAACAAATTCAGTTTGATTACCATATACAAGTTCTTTTTCTGAATATTTTTCTGACATGCTTAAATTACTCTTGATAATATCCTGAAAAACAAGATGGAACTGTATTAAGCTCTAACCTAGCAGGTTTCCAACAAGCATAATGAATCTGAAACTGAGGAATTTTAGCTCATAAATGAGTCTGCCAGTGAGAAACTGTTTGCTTAACTACAGTCTTCAGTGCAAATGGCTGCATCTCATTGCAGATATCTTGCTCAGTGTTCAATGGATACCATATGCCAATCAGAAGGGGCCTGCACTGGCCCTTTCTTGGGGTTGTTGAAGGCTTCAAGC
>PVJH01017646.1:0-47231 GCA_004026705.1 Nesogale talazaci | reverse complement strand
AGAGCTGCCTGCTCAGACGGCCTGTGCAAGTGAAGCCTTCAAGGCTTCCCCTGCTGATGATCGTGACTCAACGTGAGAAGGGACAGCTGCAAACACTGAATATAAGAAATTGGAATCTAGGAAAGTTGGAGTGCATACAGATCCATATCCTAGGAGTTTCAGAGCTAAGATGAACTCGTCTTGGCTATTATGGACAAGAACATCGTGTGATCTTATGCACTGAGCATGACACAATCAAGAGGGACAGCATCGAATCCATCATCAAAAAGGACATTTCAAGATCTATCATGGGGCTGAGCCCCGGTGGCGTAGTGGTTGTGCGCGGGACTGCGGCCCACTGGGACGGAGGTTCAATTCCAGCAGTGGGGCTGGGCCTCCTACTCCCACCACCGGAGAGCAGTGATGCCCCCCCCCAAAAAAAAAAAGATCTATGGTGAAGGACAATGCCGTCTGTGATAGAACAATGCTATTGTGCTTGGTAAAGGGGAGGGGAGTGAAAAAGAGGAAGGCCCTTGGCGGTGGCCTGGAACAGGAGAACAGGGGTGGGGATGGTAGAGGGGCGGGTGGTGCTTCGGTCTGTTGTATCCTGGGTCCCTATGAGTTGGGACCCTCTCAGCAGCACCTCACCACAACATGGAACAGCAGAGAACCGGCACCTTTGAAGGGCGAGGATGGTGAAGAAGACTGTTGACTGTCAGAAGAGCAAGCAGCTCTGTCTTGGAAGAAGTGCCACAAGACGGCTCTCAGAAGGGAGGTGGTCCCCTGCGTCCCGCCGGGACTCCACGTGGAAGCCCGACTGAGCGCCCTGGGGTTTAGGACGGAAATCTCCTGAAGGGACAGGAAGCAGGGGTGGTCAGCCCAACAATGGCGGTGGAAATGGCGGTCATTGGACCTTGACTGGACCCCTGGCTTAGTGGGTGTCCAGTGAAAGGGGACCCAGACCACCACCTATTTAATACTTCAATGCCCCCCTTCATTAATATGATGGATATTAATCTGAAAGGCAAGGATCTGCCCTTGAAGAAATGGTACAGGGAATGTCCCGCTAGCGCAACTCCCATGCTCAATGTAAACAAAGCTCGATCAACTAAGAAATCAACCTGTACAAAGAAAGCGCTCACAGACTGCAGCTCACAGTTGGACTCCACTTGTATAAAACCCTCGTATCAACAGTCCCTTAAGTCCTGTGCTGTTGATTAAATTATTGATGTTATCAATGCAATCGCCTCATACCTAAGGGGGATGATTGACAATATTCTTATTTTGTTTGGGGGAGGGGTGTTCAGTTGGTTGATTTTGGTTTTGTCACGGTCTTTGTAATAATCTGACTGTCAAAGTAAATCGATTGGTCATAACACGTGAACAAGCAGATGGATTGTGGGATCCCACGTAAATCTAGCCCCAACCCAAGAACAGTTAGCTTTATGACATGGCTCTACCTGATAACCACCTTCATGACGAGGTCACTGAGGATCAAGAGGTGGTGAAGAAAGCAGATGGTGCCCAGCTCTCCACAGGAAGAGCGTCTGCGGTCTTAAAGGATTGTATGCACACAGGCGAGGAGTCAAGTGAGTCCACATGGAAGAGGCACACCACCCGTGTGATCCAAAGATGACAATACAAAATCCAAAATAGAATGAAGGGGAAAGTATCAGAGCTAAACTTGTGAATATCCAGTCTCTAGAAGGCTATGGAGGACAGCAGGAACCTCTAATCCATCTGCAGAGAGAATCTGGTCAACTTAAGTCTCAGACAGATCCCCTCCAGTGAGGGACAGTCCCAGGTGAGGGACATAAACTTGATGATGGCAGCCGAACCATGGAATCATAGGACACTTGGCCCGTTGACCTCCCTCTTGACTCAATTTGAATTTGCTCTAGGCTTGAATCTTTCTCCCTTGGTCCATGACAGAAATTTCTTCTCTGACTTTTTAAATATTTCCAGTGGTTATTTCTCTCATACTCTTTACTTTTATCTTTATATTATCATTTTCTTTCTGCTTTATTTTGTTTTTTACTGTTTCTGTTAGGGTTCCCGGTGCAATGGTTTATCAGGGAAGAGGGGTGGACAGCGTGAGGGGAATTTTATCACGGAAGAGGGGTGGACAGCGTGAGGGGAATTGGAAAAATGAATGCGGGAGAGAAGAGGGCGCACTAGAACCTATTGTGAGGATGTGTTTTAAAAGGATTTGGCAATGGAAGTGGATGACGTGTGAGTGTTATATCAAGAAACCTAATGAAAAAGAAAGTATCAGGGGGTGGCCGGCCTCCTGATATACTCGCAGCGAGGGTTCAACAGGCAGTTTGTAGCGATAATTATTATTTATTATAGCACTGATATAGAGATCATGAGAGAGAGAGAAAATATATGTATCCTTTCATGATACACGCTCACCTACACCCCGCAAGATGGTCCACGTGGAGAGGGAGACAGGCAGGCGACATCCTGGATAGAGGCAGGCTGGTACCAAGCAGGCTTCTGTGAGAGCAGGCTTGAGGTGGGCAGGGGGGTCTTCTCTATCCTATGTCCCATTCCTATATACCTTCTGGAGCCAAGCCAGGTCCCCAATTACAGGCAAAGACATACGTCACAGGAGAGGGCTGTCTCAAGGGCTATATGAGGGGGATGGTCTTTGGAATGTCTAGGGACTATGTGACCAGAGGAGTGAAAAGACGGGACCTTAGTCTGTGGAGGTAGATAAGCATTTCTATCAGGCTAGGGGCTATTAACAATGATTATAGAATTGCCATAGGCTTAAAGGGAAGTGGGCCATCAATCTAATGATAGGGGAGTTAGCTTGAAGTGAGACAACACAAAAGGCCTTAGGAATTCCATAACAAATGCTGGTAGACAGTCTGGTTAATCTTTGGAGCATAATCATTGCGGAGAAGTTCCGTCTCCACCCGACTGGGCTGATGGTGACTATCATGAAGGAAGGAGAGTTCTTGCTTAGGAGGCACTGAGTTTACATCGATGGTAGCGAATCACTTGGGAAAAGATATCAAGAATGGCTGTACAACTTACACAGCATAATCAATGGTACTGGATTACGCATATCAAATTCGTGAGAGGGGGACAAAAGAGTTGAGAGTGACGCCATTGAGCATGTGCTCGGAGAGAGCAGTCCCTGGAAGGACATCATGTCTGAGAGGAGAGCGGGGAAGGGGGCGGTGGACTTGACACGGTGGCTGCCAGAGTGGGTTCAAATCTACTCAGCCACCCCTGGAGGAGGGGGCAGGGCTGGACGGTGTCCAGTCCGCAGCGAGGGTCACTGTGGATAGGAGTCAACCCAGTGGCACCTGACAATAAGATAGCATTACTCAGTCGAATTTTTAAGATTTGAGATTTTACTTTTAAAATCTATGACTAAGCCAAGTGGAAGAATTGCAACATTACTAGTTGGATGCTTGTCGACTAACGCATCAACCTCCCCACAGGGAAGAGTGTGCTCCTCCCGGCTTCAGGGTCGTGGGGACGAGTGTCCAGCCCAGCTCTGACTCGTAGCCGCTTCTGAGATGGTCACGTTGTGCGGGCGCAGGCAGCCTTGTCTCTGTCCCTCACGGCAGTTGGTGGTCTCAAACGGCTGACCCTGCTGTAAACAGCCTAATGTGTAGCCCACTACCTCACCAGAGCTCCTTCAAGGTGGTGTGCTTCCATGCTAGTTATTCAAAAATCCTCCTCTTACGAAGGAAATAGCACCATTTTTAATGACAAGCCTGGTGGGAGGGGCAATTCCACGCCATGAGCGTCCCCTGGTTGAAGGCTACATGGAGGGTCAGACTCAGAGAGCTGTTGGTGGTTTCTGTACTTGGTGGGGCGGTCAGCGCGTCCTCCTCATGTCCTTAGTTAGCACGCCAATGCCCCCACAAGAAAGAACACACTCCTCCCCATTTCAGGGTTGTGGGGACGAACTATGGGGGTTCCTTACCCCAGAGGGGGCGATGTTCATTCCCTGCAAGCCCCCCAACCCAGTCACCACACACCAGGGATCCCCAAGGTTAGCACCTTTCCCAAATGTGCATTCTGGAAGAGCAGTGTGGCGTCAGGATCACAGGGAGGTTATGAGCAACCTGGGAGATGCAGGTGACACTGCCCGGCTTGCTGATCGTGAGGAGGGCGTGACACCCTTGCTGAGGGATAGAGGGTGAGGAGACCTCCTGATCAGTAGAGGGAAGACTGGCGCTGTGAAGGACTCTGGCCGGGACCCACGATGGATGCCAGGGATGCAGCAGTCGTGCAGAGTGGATCTGCTGCATGGTCCTCCTTTGAGGGTTGGAGATGAAGGTGCGCCTGCCCCAACCATGGTCTTTTCGATCCTCTCAGGTGCATAAGAAAGTTGGACTGTGGAAAAGGAAGACTGAAGCACAGTCGACATAGTTGAATGATGGTGCTGGCAGAGAAAGTACCATGGATCAACTGCTATAAGGATAAACGAATTTGTGTGGCAAGAAATACAGTCAGATGCAGGAGCTCCTTGGAGACAAGGAAGGCAAGACTTTGCCTCATGTCATTTGGATGTGTTGTCAGCAGAGACCCGTCGCTGGAGAAGCAGGGTCAAGCAAAGAACAGTGAACAAAAGGACAGCCCCCCACAACAGACATTCTACAGACCCAGTGGCTGTACTCATGGGCTCGTCCATAAGAACAGTGGTGACGATGACACAGGACGGGGGATGTTTCCTTCGGCTGTACATGGAGTCGCTGTCGGTCTGAACCAAGTCGACAGACTCTAGCAGCAGCCTCTCTGGGCAGTCTCAGTATTCAGTAGAACAACTCGCACCTCCTTCACCCCCAACCCAGAGCAGTGCACGAAGCAGACGCAGCTTAAATGCATCACCTCTGATCACTTGCAAGTGTCGGACTTATAGGTCCCACCTAGGGAAGGATGGGATGAATGCATGTGTTTATTAATGTCCAGGGAAGAATGCATTACTCGATAATGCAGAGGCTACCAAGGTAGAGTGTGGCCCTGCAGCACAGGTAGCAATCACCGATTCTTTGCCATCTGCTTTTCCCTTTAAATCCCCAGGTTGTCCTCCATATTTCTCTCTGGTGCTGAAGATAGGTCCTTTGGGGCCCATGTGATTTTTCAGGCTTAGCAAAATGCTCTTTAATAATTTTTTTAATTTTATTGGTGACTCTTACAGCTCTTATCATAATCCCTACTACATCCATTGTGTCTTGTACGTATGTGGCCATCATCATTTTCAAAACACTTTCTTTTTACTTGAACCTTTGGTATCAGCTCCTCATTTTTTTCCCCAAGAACCCTTTATAGTTTACAAATGATCTTTTCATGTCTTTAATAATTCTTAATGTGCTTGCACATCCTAGAAAAACTCTGTGAGAAACAGTGATTTGAGGTTCTGAGGACCCAGCACCTGCCCCTCCCTCCAGGCTGTGTGAGGATCCCAGAGTGGCTGCCGCTGCACCCTCCCTGAGGGCACGTGTCCCGCTCCACTTCCCACGGCTGCACGTGAAGGATCACGGGGTGGAGGGGTCAGCACAGAGCTCCTGCAAGACCGTCTTCACGGGCATGTGGACAGAGAGGTGCCCGTGCTTGCTCCACCAGTGGCCTGCCCCATCTGCCTCCTGGCCACCACGCTGCCGTGCGCCACACCAGGCTGAAGGGGGTGGAGCTGCCAGGCTTACAGGCAGGCCCGTGGACTCTGGAGGTGTGGACTGAGCGCGGGACAGAGCTCCTGGGGTCTGCAGGGGGCGCTGGCCACGTTGGGTCGACCGGAGAAGTGAGGCGGGCAGCACGGTTTCAGACACAAAATGATTCCTAGACTTGCTATCAGGAGCGCTGCCTTGCTCTCTTTAGGTCAAATTTTTTTAAGTAATAGGAAAGTAAATCAAGGAAATGCAGCCTTTACAAGAGCTTTGCTGCTGCGTGTGCTCTATCATCTCTCGGAGCAGCAAGCTTCCAGGCGGCCTGTTGCTGCGTGTCTCAGAACGGCAGGGCCCCGTGCCTGGGCGCCGCAGCGCAGGGCGGGCAGCTTGAGGAACTCTGCCTACTTACAGCCGGGACTTGCCCAAATGTAAGTGATCTCAGAGCTCATTCACGGAACCCCTATTAACACGCCTAACGCTAGTAACACAGAACACACGTGAGGAACTGCTAGCCCAGGAACCGATGTCCAAATCCCCACAACATCCAGAAGCAACACGACCAATTACGGAATTTCTAATGTGTCCGGTTGCCTCTAGATAGGGTTTTTGACACAAAGAAACCACCTCTAGACATATGTATTTGTCCTGGCTGAATTATCTTACTTGGGATTTCATTTCTATCAAAGTTCATTTTTAAAATAAGCCCTGTCACAGCTCCACTAAACTCAGACGCTGCCAGCAGGGACAGTGAGGACTGTCCCCTCTAACCACACAGAGCCCAGGCTGACAACTTCTGGGTGTGTTTCAGCCCGGCTGACTGAGCGCTGCCTTCAGGTCATGGAGACAGACTGAGGCTTGGCAGGACCCCAGTGCTCACTTCTCCCAATGTAACTCGCATAAGATAAGGCTGTGCCAAAGGTGTGTTTAAAGAAGATAACGGGGAGACAGTTAATGAGACAGCCACAGCTAAGAATTCTGACCCCTGGATAGCTAATTAAATTGGTACCAGCTATTGTGTTAAATGATAATTGAATGCCTAAAGGTTCTTCACAATTATAACATTAACAAGTATGTGATTGCATATTTAATGCTTTAGTGATTTTCAATTCATTACAAGGTAGCTAGGTTTTACCTGACAACACAACAAAGTTTCCCTGGTTCTTTGCTTTGAAGTTTATTCCTCCATTGGGAACAAGTTTAAAATCCTAATTGTTGCCTTCCATGTAGACCAGAGAGCCAGGAGGCATTGAACCAGGTCAGACAGAAGACCTGTGGCTTCCAGTCTGGCTCTTTCTCTGCGTCATCGCTGTCCCTCTCTACTTATTACTTTTCAGAGCATGGCTTCTTGTCATCTTAGGAGGCTGCAATAATTGGCTGAGTTAATTTGATTGCATATAAAAAAGAACTCTAGAGAACAGTGAGGCTTATACTACTCCTGGTTTATGGGCACAGCTAAAATATTTAACAAGAATTGAGACTCAGATATTTATTATGTGTTCATGCAGGCCAGCTTCTGTGTAACCTAAAATCTTAGTCTACTCACTAGTTTCTCAGAAACTTTTAAAAGTACTGTTATATAACAAAACTGTATGAAAACAAAAGTGACTTAATTCATCCTTTGTACCAATTCTCTGAGAACTTGGAAAAAATCATTCAGAACATAACCTTGCCCAGGTATCCATCCATGGAGATCATGCGTCTGTGCCTTACACCAGCACCTACCCTCATCTCATGGCGCCCTGGTGAGAATCCACAGCACTTCAGCAAGCAGAGATGGAGAGAGAGGGAGGGTACACCCCACAAAGATTGCCCAGAACCAGAAGTTCAAAAGACAGAGACCTGCCTCCAAAGTTGAGAGAGAGAAAAGTCCTTCCCTTAGATACCACTCCCTGAGTGTGGATTTCTGGGCCCCTAAACTATGAGAGACTAAACTACTGTTAGTGAAGGCACCTACTTGCAGTATTTCTGCTAATGCAGCATTCCATGACTAAAACAATATTTACTACCAGGAGTGGGGTACTGCTCCCACCAACAGTAAAATGCAAAATCAGTTTGGGAATTGGGCAATAGGTAAGGCTGGAAGTGTTTTTCTGTGGCTAATAGTAAAAGCCTAGTTTACCTTGAATAGAATGTTAATAGGGGCACCAAAGGCAATTCTGATGAGGGCTCAGAGGACATGAGGGGTGCTGTAGAGGGAATCTCCGTTACCAGGAAAGATGCATAAGGCACCAGAAACAGAATGCCTATTAATAATGTGGCATTAAATGTATTTTAGAGAGGACTTAAAAGAAAATGATGAAGATGTGATTATACAATGGAGAAAGGACCACTTTAATGTGTGGCAAATAACCATCTGAATTATGCTCAAATGTTTGGGAGATGGTAAAACTTTTAGGCAATAGACTCAAATGCTTAGCTGAAGAGATTTATAAGCAAGCTCTTAAATGGCCTACCTGGTTTCTCCTTGATATTTATTGTAAATTATGGGAACAAGATTACAAGATGGATTTTTAAATGAACTGTACAAAATGAAGACAAACAAAGATTTGGAAAATTTGGAAATTTGTGTAGACTAAGGACACATGTCCTAGACTTTTCACCAAGGGTTCCAGTCTTTTCTTGAAGAGATTAAGCCTGTGACTAATGGATATTCCTAACTACTGTTGCAGAAAACTCATCAGTTTATCCTGAAGGGAACAGAAATACAGCAAAAGGGAAGAACGGTGTCCACCTCTCGGAATTCTACAGCAGAGCACACCTAAAGAAACTGCCTCTGTTGCCCTTCAGGGGGATTAACAAAAGAAGAAGGATTCATCCCTGGACCAGCGTGGGAATCCATAGCACTGTTGGTAAGAGCACAGGAAACAGGGCGTGGGCACCGGTGTGGGCTCCTGGTCTCCTGGATCTCAGAGGATGGGCCAAAGTGGAGGCGCCCCAAAAACGGAGGGAGTGGATCTGTCATGCCCAAAAGGCAGAGCCCAGTCTGCTGAAACCACATCCACCAAAAAAAGAGTGGAGTCACCCCACCGACGGCCTCGAAGAATGGACCGCTATAACCAAGGTATCAGATTTCCCCCCAGAAGGCCAGGAAAGTGGAGCTTCAGCCCAGGCCTAAGGAGCCCCTACCCGAATGCAGAGTGAGGTCAACACCCGAAGTCCAGAGGGCGGGCCCATTGCCCAGCTGGACCCAAAGAACACAAGACATTTTCAGAGCTTGGGAACTAGTACAAATTGTCCTGCTGGGTTTGGGACTTACTTGATTCCTATTGTCCTTCCTGACCTCCAAGCAAGTTCTCCCATTTGTCATGAAAATGACTGCCTTGCTGTCTGTTCCACAAGTGTGCTTTGGATGCAGAAAACTTGTCTTAAAGAAGAATTTTGTCCTGGGATAGAACATGCCTAAAGTCTTACCTATGTTTGATCCAAACGATCCATACAAACACAGACACACACACACACACACACACACATGTGCGCACACGCACACACATGCACACGCGCGCGCACATGCACACGTGCACACGCACACACATGCACACAGAGTTGGCTGCTCCCATATAAAGATCCAATTTCTATCTCTATAGACTTAGTTCTCCTGGATTCCATATTCAGGAAAACATACAAAATCAAAATAAGCAAACAATAAAGCAACCCAACAACGACAGAGAAACCCTTCCATTGTAAAGAAAGCAGGAAATATTAAAAATTGGAACCATACATTGGATCAAAGGAAAGATGTCGGTAGGATTGCAGCCTGCCTGCAACTGCAGCGGTCCACGCACAATGAGCCTCGTCTGACAGCAAGGCCATTCCCATCGTGGGCCCATAGTTCAAGGGCATTCCCCGAGGCTTCGTCCACATGGGGCCCCTGTCAGTGCATTTGGGGCTTTCACTGTCATCTACAGCCTTGTGCAAAATCAGGTGTTCAGAATGGAGGCTCTAGTCCCCGGAATTCTAATACGAACCTTCAGGCCTCAGACCCTACTCCTGATAAGCAGCGACTACCGACTTTCTCCACCACGCTGGACGACAGCCTCTGCCCTTTCAAGTGACTTAAGTTTACCTGGATGCCCACATGTTTTTCTAGTTGAATAATTTTACTAAATTAGCTCCTGGCATTGGTTCCACGGCTCTGGTTTTCACCGCCAGGTACTGTACACTTAGGAAACTGCTTGCTGGTCGTAGCGTTCTGTCTGTCTCCTTTCTCTAGCTCTCTTTATTGGAAGGCTTGCATTTTGCAAGAGTCGCTCTTCTTTATCATCCGTATTTGAGACTTTGGGCCAATTGTGTTTCGGTCTTCTGCATTTCCTTACCGTCACGCGCAGGTCCAGTGCCAACAAGAATGGGTGTGCGTGCCTGTGAGTGTGTGTTTGTGTGTGTTCTTGTGGATGCCTAAGAATGGTGTAGGTGAGTCATTTGCACGCATATTTGTGGGAGCACTATAGGAGTGTGTGGTATGTGGGTGTGAGTTTGTGCATGTGAGTGTGTGTTTTGTGAATGTGTTTGTGCTTACACATGCGTAGGCATATATACATGTTATAACAGTGTGTTTGACATTAGTAAGTATGTATGAATTTGTGTGCATGAGCAAGGATTACATGTACACTTACATGTGACAGTGTGCCTGTAGCAGTTGTCTGTGTATCTGTTTCTGTGTCTGTGGGCTCTCACACATTCAAAGATGACGTCTGGGGAGCCCCATCACCAACCTCCTCTGGCCTCCCAGGGGACAGCCCTCTGCCACCCACCACTGGAGCCTGAGGTGCACTCACAGGAAACGAGGTTACCAGAGGAAGGTCACCTTGCTCACTGACCAGCACCGTGGGTGGAGGGCACCACAAGGTGGCTGGGCGATGGGCAGACAGGAAGGCCTCTCCTGGGCGCTGAGTGCTGTGGGCAGAGGGGCAGGCACATGAGCCAATGATGGAAGGACCCACTTCTGCTTTCTCACCTTGACCCCTGCACGCACTCAGAAGCCACGTGCAGGCTCTGCTGTGGCCTCTGGGCCATGCTTGTTCCTAAGAACATGCAGTGTCTGACTCATGCCTTCATGGGGATCACCATGTTTGGCTGAAGAGCGAGCAATGGACCCTGACGCTGAGTGATGGTGCAGGATGGCCAAGCACTGGACACCAAGTGCCCAGCATTCAAAGGGGCCACCTCAAGAGGAGCACCATGCTGGCCCAGATGCAGTGCTCACAGCCAGGGGGGCAGATGCCCAGGGCAGGCCTCGGCGGCCTTGTAGGTGTGTGTGGGGGCTGGGGGCAGAGGGGACAGACCCAGCTGTAGCTGGAAGACAGCATCTGGCCCAGGGGAGGATGGCAGGTGAGCCCAGTCCCCTCACTGAGCAACATCGCTTCAGGACAGTAAAACTCCCCTCTGCTCAGTGCCCCTGCTCTGCCCCCCCCCACCCCGAACCCAGCACGTGGAGCCCAGTCCTCTCCCACTGCTCAGCCCTCCCTACTCCCCACCCCCAAATACTGTAACGGCTCTGCTTCTGCAGCTGCCACATGCTAAAACCCAAGGAACAAACCACTGTCTGCCCCCTGTGCCATCCCATGGTCTACTGGGCTCCATGGCGTTCTAGGGGACTGGCTGTTTTGCAACGTAGAGCTCCAGGCCCTTCTGCTTCCTCTTCACCTGGAAGCTTGCTGAAGTCTGCTCGGTGTCATAGCAACACAAACACCTCCCTGATGAGTTGGGCCCTAGAGGCCTGGTTTCCATGAGAAAGAGAAGTCAATGCATTCCACGGGGGCCACAGGAGCTCAGCCTGGCACACGGAGTACCACAGGGGCAGCTCTCACCAGGAGAAATGACTCTCTCATAGAGCTCTGAACTCAGGGCACCAGCTGCAGGGCAGCCTTTCTCCTTGGGGGCCCTAGAGGAGGAAGATCCTTGTCTCCCTTCAGTACCTGTAAGCCCAGAGCTCCCTGGAGAGCGCCAAGTGTCTTGGCCTCAAGCTTGCCCTGAATCTCAGAGGCTCCCGGCTCGTGGTAACCGGTCGCCCTCTCTCTGCTTGTCTCTCTCCTCTGATCTCTTGTGAGTTAAACAATGAAGCAGACCACGCCCAGGGAAGCTCTCCTTTTTTGGGATCAGGACTGTGACCTGTGGCACCCCATCTTCATCCCTTTCATCAGATCAGAACTCATCACAGCAGATCACATTGTGGGGAATGACGGCATTGTTACATAACTGCCAGACCCCTGAGGATCATGGGAGATCATTACATCACTACATAACTACCAAACCCTGGAGGATCGTGGGAATTGATTGCATCATTACGTATCTACCATGCCCCTGAGGATCGTGGCCCAGCCCGGCTGGCATGCGTTTTGAGGCCATAGTTCCATCCATGCCAGGTGCAGAAGATCTGAGGGACAACCTGCAGGAACTGAGCTTGCTTGGGGAGAGGCCTCGGGTCCCATGGGGTCACACAGATGGCTGTCCTCTGCTCTTGCACTCATTTAGGGAACCAGACAGAGCCCAGGCGACTTCCTGTCGAGTAATGAGCCCCTCCCTCCAACTCTCAGCCTGCATCTGAAACGGGTCCCTGGAATGGCTGCCAGATAAACCCCCGTGTGCTTCAGAAGCTGCCCCCTCCCAGTCCGAACGGCCCGTTATGCACTCCTTGATGCATTGTAATCCACTCCATTTCCACGCATCCTAGCTGCCATCACACTCCCCAAAGTTATTTTGGGCGCATATGCCTGGTGCCCTATAGAAAGTGCGGGAGGAAGAGTTACTGTACACCCCTCCTGAACAGATGGGGAGCCGGGGTGCATGGGGCCTTTAACGCCCCTCAGCTTCCCATTCTTCAGAGGAGACGCGCAGGCTGAAGGATGCGCAGCAATCCCCCAGTCACCCCGCGCTTTATTGGCCCATTTTTCCAGCGAGAGACGTTTTTAGAAGGTCTTATATACAACATCACAGTGTGCTGCCCCCCCCCCTCTAATGGGACTTGATTTTCTTCATTCTGCACGGCACGATTTATAGAATACTGAGGAAAGATTAATTGCAAGCAATGAAAAATAACATTTGAGGATGTCTAATGGGCCCATTCAGAGCCCATTGGCTTCACCCTAATGAGCTCTCCTTTCTGTTAATAAAACACATCCAGCCTCCGTGTGGGGTGGCTCTGGGCTTTCCTGGGAGCAGGACAGAAGCAGCAGCCCCTGTGACCGTGTCCTGGGACACAAGGTGTACCATCAACGGGAGGCAGCAGCCCTTTGGTGACTGCCCATCCGATGCCAACCTGACCGGGCCCGCCAATCACCACCCAGAGGCAGAAACAGCACACAGGGAGCTTGTTGACTTCCGGTCACTTTCAACTCCCCACCATGGTCTCCAGGAGAGCTGCCCCCCGGCCTCTCTTGCTCAGACCAGGTTCCTGCGCCCTCTCCCTCCTGCACACTCTCTCCTCTCCCCGCTTCACGTCCTGAACCTCTGGGCCTGCACACACCAGGGAATCCACCAACCCCCAGCCCAGGCTCCACAGCTCAGATGTGACCTGCTGCTGCTGCCAGGGCCCATTCCCTGGCCTCTGGGGGACAAGACATTGCCCAGACATGTGCCATCTCCGTTACTTGGGGACTCATGATAGGGCTTTCCGTGGCTGGTCTTGGGGCAAGGACCAGGGTCCAGGCCTTTGCTCCTGGTCTGTCTTGGTCTGGAAGCGCCGTTCAAACCTGTGCAGCTACACAACCACATAACAGGTGGACAGTAGCTGTGCAGGGGGGCAGGGGCCCGAGACCCCCACAGATGGCGCCAGCACTGCCCATGGCACACCTGTACCTCATGTCATTCTAGCCTGATGGGAGTGAGGGGCAAGCTGGCTTTGCCGTCCGACAGAGCCCCGTCAGTGGTGCGTGGGACAGGCCGATGTGCTCCGCGTGTCTGCAGCAGGTCACGGCCCCCTGGGTCAGGGTGGTCACACAGGGAGCTGCCCACCAGGACCACAGCTCAAAACCACCCAACGCCCTGGCCCAGCTCTGGCCTGCTCTTCAAGGTGCACAGAGTGTTACACAGAGACGGTGTGTGTGTTTAGGGAGATATGTAATATATGCACATGTATCTAGAGACTTACAGTTGGGATATCTATCGTGAGCTATATGTATTGCTATGGGGGTATCTAGACACATACATATTCATAAAACCAAACCCAGTGCCATGGACTCAATGCCTGCTCGTCGCAATCCTGTACCCCAGGGAAGAACTGCCATACAGGAGTAGAAAGTCCCATTGTTCTCCCGGGAGTGGCTGGTGGTTTTGAACTGCTGACCTCAAGATTAGCAGCCCAACTTATAACCATTACACCCCAGAGCCATAGCCACTATTCTATACTGTCCACACACATCCTTCCTCACACCACTGCAAACACAGGCACACACCAATACACACACACACCCTCCCATGCTATCGCACGCACACGCATCAATGCATGGACTCTACACACAGATCCACACCATTGTACATACTCTTTCACACTCACATATATACACTTTCCACAATGTGCACTCACCCCACTGGTACCCGGTGACCCTTTGGGGGCCTGGTGAGCATGGGTCCACGCGACCCCTCAGTCTGCCAGGGTGGGACATGCTTGACCAGCGTGGCAGCAATTGGAGTGACTAGAGTGTCCAGACCACCCAAAGGGCAGCAGTATCTGCCCTCAGGGACTCAACTGAGACTGGCCAGCCAGCAGTCACCATTTGGACAGAGCTGACTGTGATGGGCCCAGGGACCACCTGGTACACACACAGGTCCTGATGCCCAGGCCAGGGCTCTGTCCTGCGGGCACCACCTCCAACCTCCTCTCCCTGGGATTTCTCTGAGGTGGGCTGGTGGGGACCAGAGTTGGAGAGCAGATGTGACGGTGGCCATGGTGCTCACTGCCTGTAGTGCTGGTGGGCCAAATGTGCTCCTTGGTCCCTGTGGGCCGGCCTCCCTCCTGCAGCCTATCTCCGGTTTCCACGATCCAGTCCCAAGCCCCTCCGCCACCCTCAGCCCACTCTCCAAGTCCTCTGAGAACAATCTCACCCTTGAGAAGATCTTCCAATCTCCCTTTAACCTCTCCTAGGGTAAAGATGTTGCCCCTTCCCGCCTGGAGCCTGGAACTGATCCATCTGCCAGCTGCTGTCCTGATGTCTCTCTCACAGGGTGAGAAAGCCATCCATGAAAGCACTGTGGCCACGTGCTCAGCGTCACAGCCACAAGCACGCCCCCTCTGGTAAGCAGGCACTGGCTGCACTGGCCAGGAATCAACCCCAGCTCTCTGCACCACCCCCCTTGCAGGCCAGGAGCCCTGATGGCTTAGTGGTTGCACAGTGGACTGCTAAACAAAAGATCAGAAGTTCAAAACCACCCCAGGAAGGAAGGTGAGGCTCCTACCCTGTGAAGATTTAGGTCTCAGGAGCCCCAGGCAAAGCTCTTCTCTATACTGCTGGAT
This sequence comes from Nesogale talazaci, assembly GCA_004026705.1. Classification (NCBI taxonomy): domain Eukaryota; kingdom Metazoa; phylum Chordata; class Mammalia; order Afrosoricida; family Tenrecidae; genus Nesogale; species Nesogale talazaci. The sequence goes on along the minus strand of PVJH01017646.1, from coordinate 32,174 downwards.
TCCTCTGGGATGGCATTGACTGGGTGGCCATGAGGGTGGGTTTGTTGTTGTTCTGTTTTGTTGAGGCTACAATAAACTGAGAGCATAAATACAAAATGGAGGAGGATACAAGATGGCGAGTGGAGAGAAGCTATAAAATGGGGGAGAGTTGAGGATGAGATGAGTATGTGATGGAGGATGAACACAGAAGGGAGGGTGGAGACAGCTTGAAAGAGGAACAAGAGGGGCTGAGCCTGAGCCCCGGTGGCGTAGTGGTTGTGCGCGGGACTGCGGCCCACTGGGATGGAGGTTCAATTCCAGCTCCACGGAGCAAAGGCTGGGCCTCCTACTCCCACCACCTGAGGGCAGTGATGCCCCCCCAAAAAAAGAAAGAGGAACAAGAGGAGGATGGAGAACATGGAAGACGGGCAAGGGGTGGAGAACAGACACAGCATGGAAGATGACCACAACGTGGAGGATGGAGATGAAAGACGGAAGGATAGATGCAGGTGGAGGCGGGAGGGCAGATACGAGGTGGAGGATGGAGGACAGACATAGAGGCAAAGTGGCCATGAGAAGGAGGGTGGAGGCAGGTGAAGGTAGAGGAGGTCTCGGGTCACCTACGTCACGCCATGTGTCTGTAAGACACCATGGAAGCAGTCGCTCCGCACTGAAGCACCACAGCCTTACTTAATGGCCATTTCTTTGTGGATGTCAAGTTCCAACCACTATAATTTTTTGAGAAATTTAACTTATTTCTAAACATCTCAATTGCCATGCTGTAAAAATCCACTAGTTTGAGCAATATTTTGAGATTGCACTGAGCATCTCTGATTGTGGTGCTCGGCAAGGGCATCATTTCATGGTCAGGACACACACACGCACCATGAAAACAGTGTCTGTAACTGAGGGAGATGGAAATAGATGCCAAAGACGTGAGAAACCAGTGGGGCAGCAGTTGACTTGCCACTCCTGCCCCTAGAGGTCCAGGGTGCTGAGGGTGGGTCCACCTGCAGCCTGAGCTTCCTGGGTGACCCTCAAGACTCAAGTCTGGTCTCGGGGAACAAGGGGCAGAGCCCGCCATTCCACTCCTCCTGCCTTGAGTTGTTGGAATCCGGGTCAGATCCGCATCCTGTTCTGATCGCTCTCCCCCTACTGCCAGAGGGGGTGTTTGTCTCCGTTGCCCTCTAACTCACAGCTCACAGCTGAGCAGAAGAGAAGTGGACACTGCCGGTGCTGTGCTCCCTGCATAGTGGTCGTGTGAGCGGACGACGCCATCGCTGCCAGGCCATCTCATCACGGGGACCTCGGGGACGGTCAGTGCTTCTTTCCTCAAAAAGGACCAGAGAGGAGAATACAGCTGCAGGGTGGGTGGCGATCCACAAGGCCACCTCCCTTCCAGCTCCACTAGCGATGACAAGGTTCCCAGACCACCCTCAGGGACTCTCCGAACCCAGGAGAAGCAGTCAGGATATATTACAGGAGAGAACTCAGAGAGGACTCAGGAACAACCCAGGAAGAAGGATCCTCTACAGGACAGCGTCCGGTGAAGGCATCCTCTCCCCATGCACTCACGGGCAGCACTGACCTGTCCATGAAGTGCCATGTAGATGAGACACGTGGAGCTTCACCAACCCGGGACATGCAGCCTAACCCTGGCCCCCATCTGTCATCCAGCTTACTGGGGATGTGGCTCGGCTGAACGGACACCCCAAGACCCAGAACCCCACCCTTCATCTGGCTGCTAAACTGTCCAGGTGGCCAGCCTCCTCCACCTTCAGCAAAGATGCTCCTGTTAGACATGACGTGCCAAGGGCCTTTAGAAGAAAGGTCAAGGACAGACCCTCCCTGGGCAAGGTAAGGTTTTCACCCCACAGAGAAGGCGTTGGCAACCCAGTTCTCTGATGAAGAACTTGTATCCAGCTCAGTCAAAGAACCTCGATGACCCAGCAAGAAATGCAAGGGGTCCCCAGGAATCCCCGGGGACTGGCTGCAGGGCCGAGACCTCGATTGATCCTACACATCCACCCTGTTCTGGCTGAGTGGCTGCAGGTCGGGGGTCAGGCAGCACAGAACCCAGGCACAGACCCCTCCTTCTGCCAGAGGAGGAAGAGCGTACAGACCAAGGGAGGGTCCTTGCTGCCCAGTGACCCTTGTGAGAGAGGTCAGGAGTGATACTAGCTCCTCTGGGCCCCTCAGGATGTGTGTGTGTGTGCAAGTGGACCTGTGCATGCAGTGTGAGAATGTCAATGTTGAGCACATGTCAGGGCATGTGTTTATTATGCATATGGTGTATGGCTGTATATGTACAAGTGCATGAGTGTATGAGTGTGTGTATGAGTGTGAGCATGTATATGAGTAAGTGCCTGTGTATGAGTGTGTGTGTGTATGAGTGTGAGTGTATGAGTGTGTGTGTATGAGTGAGTGAGTGTGTGTATGAGTGAGTGAGTGTGTATGAGTGTGAGTGCATGTGTGCTAGAGTGCATGTGTATGCATGTGTGTGAGTGCTACTGTATGAGCATGAGTGTGACTGTGTGTATGAGTGTGAGTGTGAGTGCCTGTGTATGAGTTTGAGTATGCCTGTGAGTGCCTGTGTGTGTGAGTATTCGTGTGAGTGCATGTGTGTGTGAGTGCCTTTGCCTAAGTGTGAATATGCATGTGAGTGCCTGTGTGTGAGTGTGTATGAGTGTAAGTGCATGTGTGTGAGTGCTACTGCATGAGTGTGGCTATGTGTATGGGTGTGTGACTGTGTGTGTGAGTGTGTGTGCTTGCACCCACACCAGCTGTCACTCTTCCATGGGCTCACCTTCAGCTCCACTGGAACACACACTGTCAGCCTCCTGGCTGTCCTGAGCCAACGGCCTATGGGTGAGAACCTTTACCTCAGGCCAGGCCAACCCTGAGGTGTAGACCCCAGAGACCTGGAGGGCTCAAACTGAACAGTTCCTGGAGCCTCTGCTTGAGAACCGGGTCCCCAGCAAACCCCCTTCTGTGTCTAGCCTGGTGCTTTTCCTTAATAGCCATGCACCTACACACCTTATCCCAAATTTGACACCCAGAGACCCTCAGCTTCTACTGGGTGTTGGAACTCTCTCTAACCAAAAAGGGCAAATCTATCTTTCCCACCCACCCCAGTAGCCAGGGACCACCAGAAGGCCATTCTCACGGTGGCAACTGTAATTTCCATGATCGCTGTAAAACAAGCTAGACTAAATGAGCTGTGATTGAAACCCATTTAAACAAACCCACACAGGGCACGCTCGTGGTGAGGGAGGCTGTTTCTCTGCCATAAGCAGGGCCGTGGTGCGTGCTGTTGCCCGAGGCCCGGTGAAAGAGGTCAGCTGCCCACACATGCATGCACTGGTGCCCGCTGAGAGGAGTCAGCTGTCCGCGCATGCACGCACTAGTGCCCGCTGTGGTCCATCCAGGCACGCCAGGTGGCCAGTGAATCTTTCACTTCGGAAACTTCGGTCAAGGATGGCAGGGAAGCGAACCAAAGCCTGCCCGCGTCTTCTTTGCTGGCTTGTTGATAGCTGGCTTACGCTATCACAATTTGAGAATAGCAATTAAGTGAACCATCCAGGAGGCGCCTTGTAATTCCATAAAACACAGGAAGGCTGCGTGCGGAAGGGAGGGGACTGCCTCTTCCTCCTGCCGTTGTTTGTGTTGGGCTGGGGGTTTAGCAGAAAGTCGGGGATGACAGGATGCCCCCAGAAACTCACGGGAAGACCCTGAATGACTCTCGGGTCTCGCAATCCTCGCTGTGAACACAGCCCATCCACCCCAGTGGCCAGGGACCACCAGAAGGCCATTCTCACGGGGGCAACTGGGCCCGCTCTGCTGCCAGTAGGCAGCTGTGTCCAGTGCTCTCTCTATAACTCAGGCGTGACTTGGGTTAGGTTTCCATGAATGCGGCAGAGGAAAGGCCCCATGTTCTAAGAAGATTACACATACCCACAGAGCACAGCCCACCCACGCCCGATGCTTGCTGAGGCCCCAGCCTGGTTCCGAGGCCTGTGCTCGCTGTACCTTGTCCCCACACACGGCACACAGGGCAGGAGAGTGGCAGACACGTGCGTGGGGTGGTGGCCTCTGCTCAGGCGCACGCTCACCATCCCTCCCACTTCACGTCCAGCCACAAGTCCAACAGCAGCACCAGCCACGTGCAGGCCACGGCCGGGGTCCTCCTGCTGAGGTTCCTTCTGGGCCAGGAAGTCCCTGTCGGGTGCAGATGGCTGGACCAGCATGATTAGACTTCTCAGGGCCCTGCAGACTGCCACCCACCAAGAAAAACACGGAGAGGTCCAGCCATGACCCCAGGGTCGCTCAGAGGGCAGAGTCACCGCTGTGAAGTTTAGCGCCATAGCTGATGCGCATGTCAGGGGCTGCCCTGGTGCTCTGGGACGGCCAGACCTGTCAGGACGCAGAATCCACAGTTGTCACGTTGGTCTCAGGCTGGGGTGGGTTCACAGTCAGGGCAAGCATGGACATAACCTCTGCCTAGCAGTCCAGTCCTCAAAACTGCTTTTGAGCTGTCCTGTGGCGCCATGTCCCGGAGAGTTTGCCCCGATGCCCCGTTCCGGGCTTCTCCGACGAGGCTGTCCCTGCGGTCAGCTGCTGTCAATCGGCCCTGGCTCACGGCAGCCCATGCACACCAGGAGGGAGCACGCTGACCCTGAGCCGTCCTCACGGGGCTTCTGACCCCCGTGTCCGTCCCTCTCATCCAGGGTCATCCTCTCTCTCGCTGCCCCTCCGCTTCCCCAAGCATGGGGTCCTTCTCCAGGGCCCGGGCTCTCCTGGCAACGTGCCCAAAGTACATGAGCTGAAGTCTCCCCGTTCTTGCTTCTAAGGAGCACTTCTTCCAAGACGCTGATGGTAGCCCGGGAACTGCCACTCTTCTTCTTCTCAGGGCCTTCTTCTGCCACTCTTCTTCTCAGCGCCTCCCGTCATTCTTCTCTAAGATCCAGCTTCCACCTGCAGAGGAGGCTGTGGAGAAAAACGTGCCTGGGTCAGGCACACCTTAGTCCGCAAGGAAACTTCCTGACTTGTCAACCCTTCAAGGGCTCTTGTGGGGCAGAGCGAGTCAATCTTGGTGCTGTCCGAGCTCCTGACTGCCGCTTCCCTAAGCACTGACTGAGGGGTTCAAGTTGAAGCCCTTGTTTCCACTGCCCACGATGCCTCCTAGTGGTCCGGTGGTGAGGCTGTTGGCTTTTCTGCACTGAATCATAATCCACACTGAAGACCGCAGTCTTTGATCTTCATCAGCAGGTGCCTCGATTCCTCCTGACTTTCAGCCAGCAAGGCCGTGCCGCCCGCACGCATGCTGCAGGCTGTCAGTGCGCTCCCTTCCAAGTCCTCTTCACAGAACCCAGCTGCTCGGACGGCTTGCTCCGCACACAGACAGAGCAAGTGCGGTGAGAACGGGGCCCCGATCTTGAAGCATGCAGTTCTGCTTGCCCCTTAAACTGTGAACAACCAGGCTTCGCATGAGTGCGGCGGGGCTGGGAGACTGTTGGATACCCGTCACCCTGTGAAGGAGAAGGACCTCTCCAGCCCAAGATGCCACCTGTTCTCCCAGACGAAGGGCTAGAGACGCAGGCATCGGTATTGCTGGCCCCACCTCTGTGGCTACAGCAGGGACGTAATAAAACATGACACACTGCCACAGGATCACGCGGGAAGTAAAGCAATCGCACACACCGCAGGGCAGGCTGTAAACTATCGTCTCCTTCTGGACATTTATTTTCATTCTGGCTGAGATGTAAGATTACTGGAAAAACCACCGCTAGTAACAATTACCTGTCTGTGAGGTCATCTCGCCTCTTGCATCTTAACAGACTTGGCAAGCAGACAAATGTTTCCATGTTGATTTCGATCTCAGGCCTCTCCACCTGGAAGTAGCCATTAGAGGTATTTTTCTCAGTTATCCACAGCCTGCCTTCGTTATTTCCCAGCCTCTCCATTCTACACCACTGTGAGTCAGAAGTAATCATTCTGCAGCACTCCCATCATGCTCCAGCACCGTGTGCCCACCAGGAAGTCGTAAGGGAAATGACAGCTCAAAGCATGCCTGAGCAAGGCCTCCCTGTCATGGCAGGAAAAGCCCCTGGGGTGTCCCTTGACGTGATCTGTTTAATGAGTTCAGAGCTGAATGGTGAATGGTGGTGTTGTCACGTGAGACGCCAGTGGTGGGGATCTTTGATTTCTTCACATTATGGTGTAACTCATGCTGAAGGCTGTGGTCTTTGATCATCATCAGGAAGTGCTTTAAATCCTCGTCACCTCAGCAAGCACTTTGCTCATAGACTCCTCCAATCCTGATGCTGTGTTCTTCATGGTTATGGCAGAAATGAGCATTATGGCTTCAACATGAAATCAGCACTTCCCGGCAGTCATGAAGAGCCACCTGCTAGAGCCACACAGGCTCTGTGCTGCTGCTGCTTTCAGGAGACACCGTGCATGCCCCCTCCGACCCCTACCGCGCTCATGCCTGCAGCTAGCTCAGCGCACTGTCCAGCCTTTCATCATTGTGTTAGTCCAGGTAGACGAAAGAAGCAAAATTCACAAACACGCCTGTGGATATAAGGGAGAGGTCTATATACAAGAGCAACTGAACATTAAGAAAACATCCCAACCCAGTCCTGGCCAAGGTCATAAGTCTGATATTAGCCCATATATCCGACAGCAATCGATAAAGTCCTCGTCAGACTCACAAAATGCATGCAATGATGCCAAATTCAAGATGATCACAGGTCAGTGGGGAGAAAGCCTTCGGATCCAGTGGTGGGGTGAGCATCCCAGCGCTGGCAGGAGCCTCCACATGGCTTCTCTAAGTCCAGGTTTCTGGTCGCATCAGGTTAGGTCCATGAGGCTTCTCCTCCAGGATGTCTCACAGGGAGTCAGACGTACGTCTTGTCAATATACTGTCCCCAAGAGAGTGTTGTCAATAGAAAGTTTCCAAGGAAGTGAACCAAGACAGACAGACAGACAGTGTCTCCAAATCCAAGAAGGAATGACGAAATTTCTCAGAATTCTCAGAAGAGAAAACCATGCCCATGAAAGGTGTTATTGCCTCTCTCCAGATTAATAGACTAGACTCCACCCCTACACTCTTCATCCTCCAATTGACACCAGAGTAGACGACCGCCACAGCCATCTTCACCATGACAGCCCATGGTGCTGCCACCGGGTCCATCCATCTCCATCAGGGTCTTGGCTCTTTTTAGCTGACTGTCCATTTTGCATGACTTCACACTCCAGTGACTAGCCCCTCCTGATCACACAGCCAATGTACTTGAGACAAGGCTCACAATCCCTGTTTCCTGAGGCATCTGGCTACGCTTCTTCTAAGACGGAGCCGTTTCTCTTCTGGAAGTTCATGGGACTTAGGCACTGTCATGCAAGTGCATCAGTTGGTCTTCTCTGTGCCACTGAGGCCATGCTGGCCCATAGCGACTCTGTGGGACACAGACCTGCCCCTGGGAGTTTCTAAGAGCACAGCTCTGCTTTGCTTTGGTTTTAAGTCTTTTTATTGGGGGTCCTTGCAGCTCTCACACCATTTCACACATCCATTGTATCCAGGACATTTTTAAAATCATTTTATTGGAGGTTCATACAACTCTTCTCACAGTCCATGCAGGCATCCATGTGTCAAGCATATTTGCACTTCTGTTGCCATCATTATTCTGAAAACATTTGCTTTCCACTTGAGCCCTTGGTATCTGCTTCTCATTCTCCTCTCCCTCCCCACTCCCCCTCCCCCATGAATCCTTGATAATCCATAAAGTATTATTTTGTCATGTCTTACGCTGTCCAACATCACCCTTCACCCACTTTTCTGTTGTCCGTCCCCCAGGGAGGAGGTTCTATGTAGATCCTTCTCATCAGTTCCCCCTTTCTACCCCACCTTCCCTCCACCCTCCTGGTATCACCATTCTCACCACTGGTCCTGAAGGGATCATCTGTCCTGGATTCCCTGTATTTCCAGTTCCGATCTATATGAGTGTACAGTATCCAGCACATTTGTACATATGCTGCTGCCATCATTTCCAAAACATTTTTTGCTTGAACTCCTTTTTTCTCCCCTCCCTCCCCCACCCTCTCTCCCTGGTGAACCCTCTCCCTGGTGTCCCCCTTCACCCACATTTCTGTTGTTCATCCCCTTCTAGGGCGTGATTGGATTTCCCCTTTCTCACCCTGACCATTCCCTGACCTTCTGCTTACCTTAAAGTGGCCAGACGTCCCACTTTTGGTGGGACAGTTACAATTTTAAACAATTTTTCCCGCACCCCACGGCGTCTTTAAAAAGTCCCAATTTTTGGGGACAATAAGCACAATAAGCTAAGGAACAGCAGGAGAATGGGAAAGGAATATACCCCTCTTCCCCCATCCCTACCCCCCACCCCTGTCAATGGAGTCCCGCTTTATCAATGTTAAAGTCTGGTCACTTTACCTTACCTTCATCATATCACTACTCCCATTACTGTTACTGGGGGGTTTGTCATTCCTGAATGTGTCGAGACCTCTTGTCAGTACCAATGTGTGTCCTCCAGTCTAGCCAGATCAGTGAGGTAGAACTGGGTCATGGTAGTGGGAGGAGAGGAAGTATTTGGGAACTAGAGGGTGTTAGTCTGGATAGACTAGAGAAATAAATTCACAGACACTTCTATGTGTATTAGAAAGAGCTTTATATACAAGAGCAATTGAATATTGAGAAAACATCCCAGGTCAGTCCAGATCAAGTCCATAAGTTCAATATTAGCCCATATGTCTGATATGAATTGATAAATCCTTCAGAGTCACGCAACACATGCAATGATGCCAACATGCAGAAAGTTCACAGGCCAGTGAGTCAGACGTCTTGTGGACCCAGTGATGGTGGAAGCATCTCAGGGCTGACGTGGGTCTCCACGTGGCTCCTCCAGCTCCGGGGCTCAAGCCCAGATCCACGTCTTGTCTGCAGGAATACAAGCAGAGAGTCTGTATGTGTCTGGCCTCCAGTGAGCTATTTATCTTCATGGCTCCTCCAATGAGGTCATCAAGTTGTGGCCTGTCTGGCAGGCTAGACTCCACCCCTTCACAGTGGACACCAGATTATGCAACTGCGGCATGGAGGAAGGGTGTGTGATTCCTGAGTGTGACAATACACCTGGGTTGAGTCCGCCCTTCCTTATAGCCCTTCTGTGGGGACCTGTCCAATCATCTCCAGATGGGCTTTGTGTCTGCACTCCTACCCCACTCCTTCACTTCAATACATTGGTAGTCGTTTGGGATCTTTTGATACCTGATACCTGATCCCATAGACACCTCAGGATCACACAGGCTGGTGTGCTTCCTCCACATGGACTTATTTGCTTCCCTGCTGGATGGTTGCTTGTTTGACTTCAAGTTTTTAAGACCCAATGCTATATCTTTTGATCACAGGGCACCATCCAAGAGCATAACTCTTTTTTTTTGGGGGGGGGGGTGGGCATCACTGCTCTCCGGCGGTGGGCCCAGCCCCACTGCTGGAATTGAACCTCCGTCCCAGTGGGCCGCAGTCCCGCGCACAACCACTACGCCACCGGGGCTCAGCCCGAGCATAACTCTTTAAGGAGTAGAAATTCCTGTCTTTCCTCCGCAGAAACAGCTGGAGGGTCCAAACTGTTGACCTTGTGGGTTGCAGCCCCACGTGTAACCGCTGTAGCCCCAGGGCCCCTCCAAGGCTCCTCCAGTTCTTCCAAGACCTGCGTGTTCTTCGTTGTCTAGCTTTCACGTAAGTCTATTGACAGGACCAAGGCTGTATCAGCACATCTCAGAAGTGGCCTCTCTGCTAACACCTCAATGTGTTTTACAGACTGTCCACCTCACTCGAGTCCTTGGCTGTTGAGCCATGGGCACCTTCGCAGCTTCGGCTTCCTCTCCATTTGTTCCGGTGCTGCTTGCTGGTCCAGTTCTGAGGATGGCTGTTTGCTTTGTGTTGACTGTCTCTTCAGCCCCCTTCACATTCCGCAAACATGGAGCTGTCATCCGCGTGTCACAGGGGCCAGTGAGCCTTCTTCCAAGGCTGGTGCAGCAATCTCCTCAGTGTGGTCCAGTTCCTTTGATTATCTCCTCAGCATACAGATCAGGTCGGCGTGGTGGACAAGTACAACCCCGTGTACAGCCTTCCTGGTTTTAAACAACAGCCCTTTGTAGTCTTCAAATGACGGCTTATGTGCTGGTTTCGAATGAGCACAGCTAAGGGCTCTGGAATTTCCCTTCTTCAGGATGTTTCCCATGAGCTGTTAGGATTCACAAGGTGGACTGCCTCTGCATAGCCGGTGAAACACGAGGAAATGTTTTCTGGTCTTGTCTGCGCTCATCAAAGCCCCCGCTGACTTAGCAATGATATTCCTCATCCATGTCCTCTTCGGGGTCTCTCTTGAAGTTCTGGCAACTCCTGCTAATATACTGCGTCCGCCAAGCTTCGGGGGTCATCAGCAGAACTGTCACCCTATGAATGACTTGTTTTATAACTCTGCCTTCTGCGGCTCGCCTTGCCTTGGGATGCATGCAAATGTGGACAGCTCTCTTCCAGATGGTCGGCCAGGCAGTCACACCAATGTCTCAGCACAGACTCGTGACCACTTCCAGCACCACATTCAACTGTTGGCACGGCCTTCGCTCATAATCCAGCCATTCCAGGGGCTTTGTTCTCCTCCGAGCGGCTCCCACTCTGGTGAGATTCATTCTTTCAATATTGTTGCGTCTTAATCATACACTGCTTCCTAAAGTGGCTGAATGTCAACCAGCTCTTCTTGGTACAATGACTCTGTGTATTCCTTCCATCGTCTTTTGATGCTTCCTGTGTGGTTCAATATTTTTCCTGTAAAAAACTTCAACATTGTAACTCAAGACTTGAATTTTTATTTTGCTTAGATTTTATTCTTATCTTTCTCTCTGTCTTGTATATTGCTGTCCCCTTTACCCAAGGTAACATTTGTCAATGCTCTATCCCGTAACTTACCCTCCCTTCCCCTTCCAGAGTGAAATCTCTCCGTGGCTTTTTCCATAGTGGTCTCATACCATGTTTGTCCTTTTGTGGTTGACTGCTTTCATTCAGCACAAGGCCCTCCCTGCAAAACACCCATAACAAGACTTGAATCTTTTCTGCATTTCCTTTAACTTGATAAATGCCTACAGTGGTCTTCCACTTCTGTGCACATTCCATTATAATACTTACTTTCTCTTCTCGCCACCTTACACCTTCTGTTCTTTAAAGTCTCCTCTCGCTTTCTCTGGTAGTATTCCTCTTCAACATGTCCTCCCGGGAACGGTAGCAAACAGGAACTTCCCATTCAAAATGCTCAATACCAACCCATTTCAGTTCATTCGTGCCTCCAATGTCACTTCATTTTTGCTGACGTCTGATCACTTCCTAAATTCACGCGTTGTGCATTCCACCTTCTGATTATTCGTGGTTGTTTGTAACTGTATCTTCTGGCGTTGAGTCATGCCACATCCGCAGATGAAGGTCCTGACCAGGCCGCCCTATCCACATTGACTCTACTTTGATAGGTCCACTTTGCTCTAGTAGGATTCTGGTGGTTGCAACCTAAGTGGCTTGTTTTCCAGCATGTCACAGCACTAGTTGGTCTCAGTCTAAAACTCCACTGAAACCCATCCCCCTGGAGTGATCCTGCTGGGACTTGAAACACCACTGGCCAACCCCCAGCATCACAGTAGCATGCAAGTCTCCTCCATGCAAGAAACAGGCCGGTGAGTGGTGCCCTGCTACCTTTGTGAGTGATGATGAATGAGAAGACAGACCACCTTCAGGTGAAAGACAAGATGGCGGAGTATCGTGTGTAACTCAGGGTGTGAAGAAGCACACTTACAGCCTGACCATTCTCCTTTCTGCCTCATATCCCTCTCCCCTGATCCTGCTGCAGTTCCAAGATGTGGCTGGCTTCACCATCAAGGCAGCCTTCCCAGGTGTGTGGCTAGCATGAGCTGGACTAACCGCAGGACTGGGCACCAGGCAGAAGTTCTGCTTCTGAAAGAGGAAGGAAACGGTGCCAGCCAGGCTTATCACTAAGTGCCAAGGGGTCCAAGGGTATTGTGTTTCTCTAAGGATGTAAGACACAGTATATAACCAGCTAATTAAAATTCATCAAGGCCAATTTAGAAAGCAATTTAATGCATTCTCTTTGAACTGTGTTTCTTAACCCACTGAACTTGATGCTCTAGCACAGAATTGCAAGAAACACTTAAAACTCTTGAGTCTTTTTGTATCAGGCTGAAGTCAAGTCTAGGACAAAAGTTCAACAGATTTATAATTCAGTGTCCAAGTAAGAGGCCACATCTCTGGGGGATAGAATGAACTGCTATTCCCCCCAGAGACTGTGCAAGAGTTTGTACAGAGGATAGAGGCCTCCGGTCGAGAGAGAAGGCAGCTGCAGGTGGCCAGGAAAGGCTTAGAGCAGCGGTTCTCAACGTTCCTCCTGCCGCCACTCTTCCTGCCCTTCCTCCTGCGGTGGGGACCCCAGCCATAACCCTGTTTTTATCGTTGCTTCATCACTGCGCACGATTAAAGCGCAGAACGACTGGCTCAGAGAAACAGCATAGCTCCCTTCCTTACTCCTTCTCCCGCTCTCAGAATCAACTCTGCTGGAGTCTCGACAAAGCAGGACTCTTTTTAAGCAGTGAAATGTTGCTCAATCATTGTTTCTATTATATTTTTCTCCTTCTACTTTAATATCGCCATATCCTTCACTTGCTGAAGTCTTCCACTCTTTACTAAGCCAACTCTTTTTTGTTTGTTTGTTTTTAGGCATCACTGCCCTGGTGGTGGGAGTAGGAGGCCCAGCCTTTGCTCCTGGGACCCGGAATTGAACCTCCATCCCAGTGGGCCGCAGTCCCGCGCACAACCACTACGCCACCGGGGCTCAGCTAAACCAACTCTTTTTCAGCCTTTTTTTACTATAATTAAACTCCTAAGGTAAAGGGACCAGATTTTAAGCGGGACACCATTGACCAGGAGGAGAGGAGGGCATTTGATTAAAAATTTGGTCTATATGGAGCAAAAAAAATGTTCATAAAACACAAAAATAGTATTGCAATATGTTTATTTAATTTTTAAATGCCGCGGGATGTGGGACAAATTATTAAAAAGTGGGGTATCTGGTCACCTTATTAAGGAGACATCAGCTACCTGTGAGTCACACATTTTTATGAGCATACTTTCGCTGACATAGCATGTATCTTTACATTCCACTTTATCTCTTTACTAATCAATCGATCGAAAACGTCTTCTCTTTTTGTTGGAACGATCTCATGTGTCACAAAGCGGCGCGTCAGGTTTGGTTCACCCCCTCCTTTTATAGCCTCTTGACCAGTGTTCAGACCTGACAGGCTCTCTGGACCTGGGCAGTGTTTAAGGCGGCGACCCACCTCTCTATTGTTTACTATTAATTTTTAAATTTTCATTATTTTCCCTTTTGCTTTTGGAACAGGGCACATACAAAGGAAAAATAATATTTGTATTTGAACAAGCGCCTCATCAAAGCAGTGGTGGCATACCTATAAACCCCACCCCGTTTGTGATTCTTGCTTCCTTTTTCTTTTCTCGCTCACCCTCCTTCCCTGCCCCCCTCCCCTTCCCACCACCCCTCCACTCATCATGGTCTGCAAAATCCTTCCTTTGAGTGTGAGGCCCATTCTTCCCTTTATAATAATGCTGTCATGAAGTATCTGTCTTTATGAGATCATTTAACTTTGCTGAGCATAATGTCTTCCAGTATTGTTCCTGGGAAATGGACTGGCCATGGTTTTTAAAGGTGCATAATATTCCGTTGTATCTATATACCAGCATTGTTACCCACTCCTCTACAGACGGGCTTTTTACTGTTTCCATCTTTTTGCTATCACAGAAATTGTTGTGATAAACATGGGTGTGTGTATATACGATCATGTGTTGGTCTGCATTTCTTCAGGGTACATGTCAAGTAGAGAGACTGCAGGATCATAAGGCACATATTTGCGTCTCTGCTTGTCTAGGCAAGCACCATCCTGTCTTCCCTGGTGGCTGTGCGGTCCCGTGATCCACCACCAATGTGTGAGCGCTCCCATCTCCATGCATCCTTTTTGCTAAGAAAATCAGTGTGCAATGGTATCACATCATTGCTTTGCTTCGCATTTCTCTGACAGCGAATGAACATGAACCTCTCGGGGATTAGGGCCAGGAGGAGGGGGACAGGGGGAAACAGACTTTAATGGAAACGGTCCTTCCAGCTGGGTATCAGCAACGAGAAACATCGGAGTGTGGTCTTTCCATAGAGAAGCGGGTCTGGTCTGTATGCCCATGGGCTGAGCCATCCTGCCAATCCTGTGAGAGACAGGGGATACCGTGGACATCTGAAGGCACAGACTTCTCCATACAGAATGCTATAAGGTAGTGTGTGAATGAAAAGACGGTTCTGGAAGTGCAAACCCTCGGGAATCTTCTGTGAGCGGTCAGGGAAGAGCAGGCGGCCTGGGTTTGCCGCGCAGTGACAGGGGCGCTTGCACGCCGGCTCGAGCGTGGCGTGAAGTGAACCACATGGCAGAGGCCTGGGCTTTCTCGTCTTGCATCATCCCATGGTGACTCTCGGGGAGGCTGGCATGAGGACAGAGATGAGCCCCAGAGCCAGTTGTGTGATCAGCAGGCATCAGGCCCATGAGACGTGGGCACCTTGAATGAGGAGGACTGGACGTGCCTCCCAAGGTCACGTCACACAAAAGAGGTAGAAGAGCAGCCATGGCCACTGGAGGAAGGGCCTGTGTTGAAACCTCGCAGGCTCCTCAGCGCCGAGCAGGAAGCAGGCGGGGTGGACGGACAGCATGCAAGAGTGAGGGCGGAGAGCCGGGTGAGTGCCACGGAGCAGCCTGTGGGAGGCAAGGTGTCTTCAGGGAGGGAAGAAAGCGATCTCATTTTCAGGAAAGCCAATCCTGAGTTTGCCGTCAACGGGGGCTCTAGCCTGACACCAAAGTGGAAGGTTCATTTCAATTAAAAGTATGTTTCCCTCTCCCTGACGCTGACCATCGAGAGATAAGCCAGACCCCAAGTGGAAAGATCTAACCTTCTAGAAGGACACATCTGCTAGGGTCTCAGACACCAGCCGTAAGCCTGACTCACTTCTCACCGGCTGGCTGCAGATCCAGGTGTTTCCTCCACGGCCTCGGGATGCCAGGTGTAAGCCAAGGGTCCCCAGCCCTCTCGCTTCTGACCCGCTGGCTCCTACTGCTCCCTCAGGCTCAATAATTTTCACAAACAGCTCACAACGAATTAGAACAAGATGAACACAAATGAAGAGACCCACGGTGAGAACCTGGAGGGTCCCCAAAGGAAGCACACAGCCCCCCACATGTCACCCAGGTCTCTCACCAACCAGGAGGCCCGGGAACCCCCGTGTCCACTGCCTTTCTTGGGGCCCATGGTATGAGCATGATTGGTGAGTCTGTCCACCTCCCTGCACTCAGCTGACGTCACCAGCGGGTATTCCTGGCCTGGCCGGTCCTCCCTGAGTCTCCTGGTGGCATTAACCTCTCAGCCGTCATCTGGGGCAGCAGATAAGGAGACAGCTCTCGGACACAGGAAAACCCGAGAACAAGAGCAAGGACCACCAGCGACTTGCTGTAAACCCCACTGGCTTTGCGATCTGTCACTGCAACACCTGTGAGGTTTTCACAGATGGAAAGGGTGTGGCTGTGCGTCCGGGGCTAGATTTCAGATCCAGGCCCCGGCTCCAGCAGAAGGCTTTCTCTTGCTCAGGGCTCACAGGTAGAAGACAGGCCCAGGTCTCTTTCCAGCATCTGAGGGCATTCCTCCGAGATCTCCATGTGTCTTGGCCTCGTTCTTCCATGGGGCTGTCCCAGCACAGAGATCCTGGTCTCCAGGGGGTAGACCACACCCAGCTCTTTGTCTTGGTGGCAGAAGGTCCCTCAGATGGCTGCTTGCTTCTTAACCCCTTTATGTCTCGTGAGTTTAACCCCTCTACTGTTCCACTGATATCATAGGGGCAACACTGGACAGCACAAGGGAAGATTACGTCAGGACACAATGTGGAGGATAATTCTATCATACCGTGAATCATGGCCCAGTCAAGATGACGTGTATTCTGCGGGGGGGGGGGGGGGGGGGGGGGGGGGGGGCGCAATTCAGCCCACAACACCCACAGCATCCTAAAGGACAGTTCCCTTTAGTAAGTGAGGTCGGTGTCCTGGGGAAAACGTATAAAAGGGTTGGTCACTGCAGTGCTGGAGGTCTCCAGTTTAGAAGCATTACTAGTCTTTGAAAGTAAATCCCTGTGCGAGTCCAGGCAGACAAATCCAGAGACATGCATACATGTGTCAGAGAGAGTTTTATATCAAAGAGCAATGGTGTATTGAGAAAACATCTCAGCCCAGTCCAGATCAAGTCCCTAATATTTCTGATATTAGCCCATATGTCCGATACTAGTCCATAAATTCCTCTTTGACTCACACAGCACCTGCAATGATGCTGAATATAGGAAGACCACAGGCCGGTGGGTGAATAGTGGGTGGATTCGGCGGCAATGGAAGCATCTCCGTGCTATGGCTGCCATCAGTGCGGCTCCATTGTTCTTGTCGACAGGTGGGTGAAGCATTGTGTCCTGCCCCCAGGGAGGGAGAGACACTCTGGCCTGATTGACAGGCTGCAGTCCACCCCTCATTCTTACCTATCAAGTTGACATGAGATTGTGCAACTACCACAACCCCCTGCTCCTTCCGCCTTATCTGTGTACTATGTCCCCAACCATTTCTCCTGGAGCCAGAGGGAGGAGGGACGTATTCCAGGGGTTTGTTCCAGGAAGTGCCTTCTCCACAGCCCTGTGCTTTCTTGAGACCTCTGCTTGAAGCTGGAGTGAAGTGCTTTGTCCGACGTCGTCCGGATCCTCTCAAGGCCAGGGCAGAGAGGAGGCAGCTGAGCTGGAGCGAATTAAAGCTGCGCTCGGCCTTTGTGCAGAGCACGTCCCTCAGACAGAGCAGGGGGCACAGCCGTCCGCCTCGGGGGTGGGGGAACGGGGGCTGACGGAGGAGTGGGCCTTCCTGCTCCACACGCAGCAGCAGGATTTAATGTCCTAATAGCATGGGTCGATTGAGGGCGTGAGAGACAAATGTTCTCACTTAATGAAAAGCAACGGGCCGCAGCAGTGCGCGGTGCTGAATGGCCAGTAATTAGCCACCAAGAGGCGATGCAGGTCAACGGAGCCACGCAAACGAACACGTGGCAGGCACCAGTGCTGGTCGAGGGGGGACGGCTGTGGCCTCCAGCCAGTGCGTGAGTTACAGAGGGCTGAGGGTCCTCCAGGTCTAGAAGACAGTATGTATATATGAAATAAGGCCCTGAAAGTCAGACCCAGCGAAAGTCACAGGCCTCACTCACCAAGGGGGAATGAGCTGCTTGACCCAAGACAGCAGGCCCAGTCTAAGTCAATCATTCCATCCGGCCTAAGCATGATGTTACAAATAGTGGCCCAGGCCTGGTCTAGAATAAGATTAAGCCTCAGAAGCGAACTTTCCCGGAGCAAACAAGCAAGGATGGAGAGAAGAAAGGCAATGGCCGGACCCAACAGCTCCTCCCTCGCTCTCAAGCTGAGCAGCTGAGGTCCAGCCCACCCAGCTGTGACGCTTACAGCAACCTCCTGGGGGAGCCACAGACCGCAAGGGGAGGGGGTGTGCGAAACACTGCAGGTCAGCACTTGCCCTTGGTTGACCTTGCTGCCCAGGGCATTTAAATCATGACTTCTCCAAAAGGCATTAGGAATCGTGTCAAGCTGGGCCCCACCGGAAAAATCTCTGCTGGCCATCCTTGTCTTGAACGTGGGTCAGGCCTCTGCCTCCCCTACGAAGCACAGCCCGTCTGTACTTGCAGGGACCTGGGCTGGGGACAAGAAGTGCGATTGTGTCTTAATGCTTCCTTGAGTAGGCCGCTAATGAACCAGGGCTTCATGGGACGTGGGGGGAGCCACAGAGTCTGCAGGGAGGCAAAGCAGAAACTGCATGAGGAGACAGTCTCAAGAGCGCGGCCAGTTGCTACAAACCGCTACACTCTGACCTCACCAATGGCTAAAGCGCGCTCCGTACAGGGAAGAGGCCTGGCCCCGGGCCAGACACCTTCATCTTCCTGCAAAGAAGGAGGAATTCCAGGGTCCCGATGTCAGACAGAGAGTCTGTGGGTGCCAGCACTTGGCTCATGAGGGTTCTTCATACCCGAGTAGCCGGGCCCTGCTCTGGACTCCTGTCCACCAGGGCAGAGAAACCGCCTCCTCTGTGCAGGGAACCTGCCTGTGCTGGCTGGGTCGCCACGTGTACAGTGCACAGGGCTGGTGTTGAGTCTGGTGGCGGGGACAGGGAGCTCCTGCACCCTGAGAGCAGTCCCGAGGAGCTCAGGAAGGTGGTGCTGCCATTTCCAGTGAGGTTCCAGCTCCGAGTTGGATTGCTGGTAACTTCTTGCGAGACTGAAGGGGACTGTAAGCCAGCCACGTCTTCTCTAGAGGTTCTTGTGGTTAGAACTGGACACAGGTAGGCAGTGAGTGCTGGTGGAAACCCGCTGCTTCTCTGCTCCATCTCCTCCAGCTGTTCATACCTATAACTGGACAGATGACCATCACAGAAAGTGGGCCTCCCTAGACGAGCCCTCCCGAGACTCAGCTCTCCAGCCTCGTCCCACAGGACAGTGATGATGACCTGACTGGTGGCTGGGTGACCTCGGGTCCGCCCACTGGCCCTCAGGCCCTCACATCTCCCGCTCTTACACAGTGGCACCTGCCAGTGGCTGCAGGGATCTGAGCATGCCTCGTGTTGTGACGGCCCCTGAGCACATGGTGGAGCCTGCAGAAACAGGAGGTGCCCTCTCTTCCTGCTGCCCAGAAAGAGCTGTCGTCAGCCTCAGGCTGTTCTTCTTCATACGCCTGTATGACCCGTTCTCAGACGTCATCCAGCCGAGAAGCGGACTGGGAGCTGGCTGTGTGAGAGAGTCCGTCAGCAGTTATCCAGCTCTGACTACAGACAAACCCGCTTACATGAAAAGTCTCTTTTGCTGCTGGTGATATTTGGGAGCAGCAGAAATGGCTGGTTAACTCCAGTTTGTCCGGCGCTCTCTCCTTGTTCGTGTTTCTTTTTCTGTCCTCGATTTTCAGAAGTCTCTAAGCTCTAAGGTATGAAGTCCTTCCCCGATGAGGATTTCAGATTTGACGGCTGTAGTGCCTTACAGGCATCGAGTCGACCCTGAGAGCTGCATCCGATTTTAAGTCTTTGCTCAGTGCTGTTGACGTGACAATTTGCCACCGGAAACTTTCCTCTTCATAGTCATGATTTCTCTCACCTCCACTTTGTCGGACACTAACGTCAGTGAAATGGCTTCCTCTGCTCCCCGTCTGTGGCCAGCCTGTCCATGTCTGACCACGGTGCTGTTCAAGGCTCGCTGACACACGTCAGTGATTCTGTAGAGAGGAGAGCCATGCCACCATCGTCACAATCAAAGGGCGTCCTCCTAGTGGCTAGCGCCTCCTTTCCCCGAGGCCGCTCTGCCACCACCCCGGCTGTCATGGGTAAGGCCACCAAGGTGGTTCCAGCTTCAGTGAGCCTGTGTCCAGCGGGACGAAGCACCACCTGCCCTTCCACCAGCCCAACGGCCCTTGTGCTGGAACCTTCGCTTCAGCCTCTTTCCATCCATCTTCTTGGGGGTTCCGGTTTCCTGCCCCTCCACTTGGCCAAGCACAGTGGCCTTCTCCAGGGACTGGTCTTTCCTGACAACATGTTCAACGTATGTCAGACAAAGTCTTCTCATCCCTGCCTCTACGGGGCACTGTGGCTATACTTCCTCTGAGGCAAGACTGTCCTTTAGAAGTCCTTGATGCTCACATCTCCTTCCCCAGCACCGTGATTCAGATACGTCAACTCTCCTTCAATTTACCGTGTTTCAGGCAAATCCGACTCTCACAAACCACAACCCGAGAGAATTATTCATCTCGTCACTCTGTCCTGGACACCTATCCTGGATTTGGTAGAAATAAAATCATGCCGCCAAAGTAGCCAACAATAACAACCAAATAAAACACAGGAAAGCCACAGTCCAAAAAGAAGCAAAAGATAATACAAGCTAGGGCAAAATTAAAATGGGGCTCAAGGGAAAGCAAACACGTGATAGTATGTCAAATGTCAACCTAACAGTTTCCATCACATCTCTTCACACTCACCGCAACCCCGCACACAATGAACACACTCTGCCTGGTCCTGCTCCAGACTCATAAGGGCTCCGGGGCGTGAGTCCATTGTGGCAGCCACTGTGCCAGTTCATCTCCCTAAGGGCCTCCCTCTCCTTGGTGCCCTCTGCCTCAGCAAGCATGACATCCTTCTAGAGATTGGTCTTCCCTGACAGGATGTCCGGTTAGGCCAGGTTGACTCAGGAAACAAATCCAGTGACACTTGCTGTGTTATCTGGGTTGACTAGAGAAAGAAATTTGTAGACACTCATATGTGTATGATAGAGATCTTTACATCAAACAGTAATTGCATATCAAGAAAACATCCCAACCCAGTTCAGATCAAGTCCATAAGTCCAATAGTAGCCCATGTGTCTGATACCAGTCTATAATTTTCTCTTCAGACTCACACTACACATGCAATGATGCCAAATGCAGGAAGAACACAGGCCAGTGGGTGGTAAGTCTTGTGGTTCCAGTGGTGATGGAAGCATCTCAGTGCTGGTGTGGGTCTCCGTGTGACTCCTCCAGCTCCAGGGCTCTGGTTCCAACAGGGATCTCCATGTGGCTTGTCAGCAGGAAGACAAGTTGGGTGTCTGTTGCCCCCAGGGAGGAATACAGGAGTTCCAAGAACCCTCCAGAGAAGGTCATGCCCACACGGAGGTTTCCTTGGCTTTGGGTTGATTGACAGGCTAGACTCCACCCCTTCACAAGTTGACAGATTATGTAACTGTCACACTCAGATATGTGAAAGAAAGCTCTTTATATCAAAAAGGACTTGCACATCAGGAAAGCACCCATGCCCAGTCCAAGTCAAGTCCCTAAGTCCGATACTAGTTTATAAATCCCTCTGCAGATTCACACAACAGCAAGCAATCATGCAAAATGCAGGAACATCCCCCCCACTGTTCCTGCAAAGAACAGTCACCACTTTGGTGGTGCAAAGTCTTGTGGATCCAATGGTGGTGCACTCATCTCCAGGGCTCAGCATGGCTCGTCAACAGGAAGGAGAAGGCAGAGAGAGAGTGAGGACTTTCCCAGTATCCTCCTTATGAGGAGGCCATAACCACAAGGAGGCACCATGGGGCTGTGACCTGATTGACAGGCGAGACTCCACCCCTTCACCTTTTTATCAAGTCGACATGAGTTTATGTAATTACCACAGTGTCCACAGTAGGTAAGAAAAAGTCTCACCATCCTTACCTCTAAGGAGTACTCTGGCCTTTTTTTCTTCTGAGACAGATTTATGTGTCTTTTTAGCAGTCCATGATACTTTCAATATTCTTCTCCAGCACCACAATTCAGCTGCATCAATTCTCTGTACAGCTTTCACATGTGTATAATGCAATGAAGAATACCTTGACTTGGGTCAGACCCACCTTCCTTCAATATGCTAAAGAGGCCGTGCAGCAGATGTACCCAGTGTATCGCATCTCGTGATCGCTTGGCTGCTCCCCTGAGCATTAAGCGTGGAGCCAAGCCAAGCAAAGTCCTTCACATCTTCGAGTTCTTCTCCATGGATCATGATACCACCTACTGGTCCAGGTGTGAGGACTCGGTGCTTCCTACCTTGCGTCGGGATTCACACTGCAGACCGCAGCCCTTGATCTTCATCAGCCAGTGTTTCAAGGCCTCCTCCCTTTCAGCGAGCAAAGCTGTGTCATCAGCAAGTCTCAGCAGCATAATTCCTACATATTATTATGTTAAAGACGTGTTTTAGTGCATCAAGAAGTGTTGTTTGTTTTAACAATTTTCCGCTGTGAATTAGGTTCGAAATTAGTAAGTAATACAAAGCCTTCCATTTTGTATTACTTATCAAACCTGCGATAATTTACTTCCCTCACCCCAATTTCCCTTCTCCCTCTTGTGGGCTACTCTTTCACTTTGCCCATATGAGTGCCTGTGCCTCCTCTAGTCTGCTGCTTCACCTTCCCGCCTCTGCCCCTCACCTTGGAACTGCTACAGTCTATTTATCTTCCTTGGTATGGAAGTCTTTTCCTTGGTTCTCCCCTTCACACAGTGCTCTCCCACCACATGCGTCCTGTCCTGTCGTGAGACTAACGTCACTCAGTCTGGTGCTCTCAGACCTGGAGGCGCTTCCAGGCGTCCCGACATTCCTCACGGAGCACACAGTCCCCGATGAGCCAGCGCCGGTGCTCTGTCCAGCAGGAAGTTTCCCTGCTCTTGCTGGTGTCAGCAGTGCAGCAGGGAGTAGGGTGTGCAGGTGGCCATTAAGGCTAGAAGTGTTTCTTTCATTTCTGTGCACAGAAAAGTGAAAAAATACACCAAATCCCCTGCCATCAAGTATATTCCAACTCTGCCATATATATATATATATATATATATACTAAAGGGGATTAGGTCTGACAGTGCTGGCCTGCTCGCACTCACCTACAGAGTTCATGAAACTGCAGGGACAGAGCGTTCTCACGGCATTCAAATCACACCGCGCCCCTTATTACAGAACATGTCGTGCACGTGAAGTGACGCCTGCACTGTGTCGCTGAAAGTCCTATTAAATATGGTCATTAAGATGGACCAGCTAATTCTCAATAAACTACTAACAAGCGATTTTTTTTTCAATTTTCAGATGTCTGGGTGGATAACAGAGTCATTTGTCATGTTTCCTTAATAGTCACACTCGCCCTGTGTAATCATTAAGACTTAATGATGATTAAGAATATTTAATACACTAATTATTGACCCCAAATTCCAGCTGCATGTGTAAAAATGCTGGTAAAAATAAACAGGGCTGAAAACTGAACGTTAGACACAGTAACTCGCTCTGGAGGGGTGTCTTTTCCCTGTGCGATGTCCAAGGGGCTCACTTTCCATGGGGTGGGGGCTGCCACACCAGGTGGCTGAGTGTCCGTGACACCCTGAGGCGTTCCAGGCAGCCTTCGTGGCGGATCCTCCGGGCAGACTTCAGGCCTTTCTTCCCGTCTGTCTTGGTCTGCACACTCGCCACTGTGGCCAGCAGCTCCGGGGGGCTCCGCCCAGCTCAGCACAGGAGGATGGGGGCGGCACATCCACAGGTAAGACGCAGGTGGGCGGTAGCAAGTCTGGGAAAGTGAGATTTGGGGAAGCAATTAAGAAGTATTCCATTTTAGAAGCTTTGTTTTGTTTGGGTTGGATTTGGGTCCCGCCCTCACCCTGAAAAGCCGTCACTAAGAACGAGGATGGCCCGGCAGCCCCCGGGGTGTTAAATCGCTGTCAGGAGCCCACGTGCCGGGCTGTTCACCATGTGTCCTGCAAGGTCTGCAGTTGAGGGAGGGAGACGAGTCTCTGTCCCCCCATAAAGAGTGGCCGGGTCACACACCCACAGGGACAGTTCTCCCCTGTCCAACAGTCTCCCTGAGGAGTTTGGGGTTGAAGCGCTGTGTTGTGTCCCATGTTCATGAATACAGTTCAGCCAATAGAGAAGAGGGGGGTGACCGAGCTTGGTGGGGGAGGCGCTTCTGTTTTATCCCTCGTGCTGTGACACAGCTACCTTCTCGGGTTCAGCAGGGTGCAGCTTGGGGAGAACAAAGGTCAGCCATCAGCGACTCCTGCCTTCGGGAGCACAGGAAGGTCAGGTTCCTGGATGCCAACCTCGCCCACCTACAGGACCTGAGCACTTGGGGTCCTTGGCATGTCAAAGTCAAGCATGAGCCCTCCCTGGAGAGTCCTCAGGGTCCCGGCCACACCCCACGCTGGCCCAGGCCCACAGAGCATCTGTGACGCAGCAGCTGGCAGCTTCTCTGCTGCATCTAGGGGCCCGCACACCGGCGCCCACTGAACCAGGCAGGGCCGTTTGTCTTACCCATGGGAGGGGCGCGTCATCGTAAAACATGTTTCCCAGCTTAATTCAATTAAGTCCATTGAATTAAAAATCAAGGCTTTGCCCCCCTTTGGAGACTCTATTTAATGGAACCATAAAGCAGCTTTATGCGACGCTTATCAAGATGTGAATGCACCTGCCAGAAGAGGCCTCTGTGAATCCCTGGCAGACTGTGGACCGCTGAGTGAGCCTGGCTCCGGTCAGAGCACTCCCTGTGCACACGGAAGACTGCGCGCACCTTGCGTTAGAGCAGCACACAGCCCGGGGGTGGGGGCCGGGAGCAGAGGGCCCCAATTCTTCCTCGATGCGCCATCTGCACCTGCGTCAACACCTTGTCACCTGCTCTGCAGGTGTCCACGCCGTCAGGTCCGTGCGTGAAGCAAGCCTCTGAGCTCCGGGACAGGTGCAGGGGTTTCAAACACCCACTGCCGTCCAGTGGGGGCCCTGCAGGTCAGGGCGGACCTGCCCCCGCGGCTCTCTGGGGCTGTAATCTTTATGGGAGCCGAAAGCCTGGTCTTCCTCCCACGGACCGGCTGGGGTTTTGAAGTTCAGACCTCGCAGACCCACCACTCCGGCTCTCACGTCGACTCGAGAGCTTCACAAATCCACGCCCAAGATGGTAGCTCCCGATGACAACAGCGGGTGAGTGCTGGGTCTGAGCTGCAGGCTTAGAGGCCATCCGGGGAAGCCAGCCCTCCTTCCAGCGATTGACTAGGGGTCACAAGGCCTGCAGAAATGTGCCAGGTCTGTCCCAGAGATCATGGAATATACCAGGGCAATGTTCCGGAAACCATCGACATGTCCCCAAGACCGTGTGGAGTCCCCAAGACCTTGGGGGTATCCTAGAGACCTTGGGCATGTCCCAGAAATCATGGAACATCCTGGAGACCAGGGGAATGTTCCAGAAACCATTGACATGTCACCAAAAAAACCATGGGGATGTTCCTTAGACCACAGGGATGTCCTTGAGATCATGGACATGTTCTAGAAGCCATCAGATGGTCCAAAGACCCAGAATGGCCCAGTGACTGCTTGGACAGTTCAGGAGCCTTGGACAGCCGGGACCCCTGTGCAAACTCCTGGAGGTTCCTTTAAATGTGTTGCCCCTTTCCAGTTACCTGTGAGTCTCAGAACACAAAGGGGAACCCTCCTTCCTGTGGCACCCTAACCATGGAGAGATCTCAGAAGAGAGTGTTCGTGTTTCTGGGGTTCAGCGAGGGGTGCCTCCTCTCTCTGAGACCACATGTCCTGGCTTCTAGAAGCACAAGCAGGCACTGCCTCTGGGCATAGCAGGTGCACCAGGCAAAGTGACCCTGAGAACAGGCGAGGCAAAGGGCTCCTGGAACAGACCATCAGAGGGCTGCAGGGCATGTCTCCTGGGGTCACGTGGCACACACACACACACACACACACACGAAGACACTAGGAGCAGAGGCTCTTGGCACCATGTTCATATTACTGGTGAGAAACTGAGGCTGGAGAGAGTGGCATCACCCTAAAGGGCACAGCTGGCCAGACCAGAGTGGGACGCCCACTCAGAGTGCCCAGTGGAGTCCACACCCACCGCCAGTGACCCTGTGTGTGCACTGCTGTCAATGTGACCATCTGACCCCTCGCCTTCACCTTAGACCCCTTCAAGGGTGGGGCAAAAACAGCAGTTGCATCTGAGAAATGAGCCATGGCTCCAGGCAGCCGTGTCCTCCTGCTTCTGCGCCTGGCCTGGGCGCACAGGGCCCCTGCCGGAGAGGAACTTGTGAGCCTCTCTAGAACCGGAAGTAATTCCTTTGACAGGAGTCTGCTTCCCTCTCCTGGTTCCAGCTGCTGCACAGTCTCCAACCTAATATGCACTTTTGATTCCAGGTCATGCTCAGACAGCTGCACGGATAATTTTGCTCCCAAATAGAGATGCAAATCACAGGCTGAGGTCAGCACTCTGCTGCAGAACCTGCAGGACTGCACCCGCAGCCACCACCCATCGCGGCGGCCTGGACACCTTCTGCCTCTCAAAGCCCAGGAACCTCTGCTGACCAGCCCGGGCCACCTGGAGACTCACCTGACTCTTACAGGGTTCACTTCCGGAGCACTGGGTCCAGATCATCTGTCTGTTCCATTACGGTTCACACCTGGAGCACTGGGTCTAGATTGTTCCATTGCGGTTCACACCTGGAGCACGAGGTGTAGATTGTTCCATTACGGTTCACACCTGGAGCACTGGGTCTAGATTGTCTCATCTTTGATGTTATTGGTAAGTGGCACTGCTGACATTCTGAGACTGGGCCCGGATGAAAGAACTGATTTTAACATCGGGAATCTTTGAATTCCTGCTTGGTAAAAGATCAGTCTATAGTCGACACTGTCTCTGACCCCTAGTAGGAATTCAAGTCTGTCTCTCAAGGAGGGATGGTGAGGACCTGACCTCTGTACGTGGGGAAGCAGATTCCTCATCAGATGACAGAGGCCAGACATGCCGGAGTGGGCGGCACCCTACACAACACAAATCAGCCTGGATCTGCTAGAAAAGACAGGTATGTGAAGGCCCGTCTGCGTGCTGAGGAGCCCGGAGTGTACCAGAGGCCAGGAGAGACAGGAATGGGTTTCCCTGAGACTATGGAGGGAGCATGGGCACGCACCCAGCTTCTGAAGCTGTAATGTACTACACTTCTGCCCTCCCATTTGCTCATGCCACTCTGTTACAGCACCTCCAGGAAGCTGGCACAGCCGCCACGCCGCTGAGCTTTCAAAGCAGACTCAGCAGCGCAGCCCCCTGTAGCAGAGGCTCTGTGAGTGAGTGCCGCATCAGCCCATTACAGCCTGATGCACGCAAGGTGGTTGGGGGTCCACGGTGCTCAAGAGGCGCTGTGAGCAGCCTCTGTGGCCCTTCTCCCTCGGGAAGTGGTCAGCCAGGTGGCCAAAAGGAGGGCACCGGGGTCGAGCAGACAAGAGCCCTTTTTACCTTCCAAGGACCCTCCACAACATCACAGTCCTCTCTGCTGACGTTGGAGAGCAAGTGCTGCTTCTCGGGACTGCCCCTCCGGAGCTTGCTGACTGGGGAGGGCTGGGAAGTCACTGGAAAACCACGGAGCCTTTACAGACCCCATGAGCAGCACTTGGGGGCCTCACATGAGTCCCACGAGGCTGAGGGCCCAAACAGACCACCACAGACAGGGTGCTGCGATTTGGACTACCGGGGTCCTGGACAAGGGACCTCAGGCATAAGACTCCGAGTGGCCAAGGCCACGGCGAGGTAAAGGGAAGTCAGGGCATCTTGGAAAAGCGTGAGTGCTTCACTGAAGCAGCGCCCTCTCAGGCTGGCGAGTGGAAGGGGCACCAGCAGGCTCCTGGGTGGAATGGGGAGGGCCTGGCAGACAGAGACAGTGACTTCAAAAGTGTCTTGTAAATGGGGAGTCCCTGGAAAGTACAGGGTTAATGAACCACTGGATGCAAAGGAATGGGCGAGTGCCATTGCTGCAGGGCCCAGGGAGCCCAGTCCTGGCTTGGCCCCCTCTCCTGGCTTCGGCATTGGCATCGGAAGTGCCCATGGATCCAAGCTGGCCTCAGCTCCCTCGGCGCCCCACGTGTGTCTCCCATGAAGCTCTGGCTGAATAGCAGCCGAGGGTCTGAGAGGACTGTGGTGGGAGGAGTCACCACTGACTGGTCCACCCCGATGGGAGAAGACAGTACCCAACTGTGGCAGTTACATCCTCTGTTGTCAAGGTGAGACTGAAGAGTGAAGGGGTGGAATTTAGCCTCTCAATCAGGTCACGGCTGGGTGACCTCATTTGGAGACGCTAAGGGGATAAATAGCTCACTGGGGGCGGGACAATGGAACACTCCCTGTGAGACAGTCCCCTTGAGAAGACACATGAAGCTATGCGAGAGTCTTGGAGCCAGAGGAGCACGGGGAGACCCTGCCAGCCTGAGAAGTTCTCACTTCCAGTGGATCCACAAGGCCTTCTACCCACTGGCCTAGGATCGACCTGCATTCGGCATCATTGCATGTGCTTGGTGAGTCTGAAGAGGACTTTGTAGATTAGTATCAGACATATAGGCTAATATTGGACTTATGGACTTAATCTGGACTGGGTACCCCAGGGGTACCTTGGTGTCTCACAGAGCTACAACCCACCTCAAATGTGCCCCATGTTTTCACAGAGTGACACTGTATACCAGCTGTACCCGAATCTTTGGGGATTGACAGGTCAGTGGTGGTGATGGTGATGGTGGTGGTGATGGTGGCGATAATGATAGTGGTATTGTTAGTGGTGTAATGGTGATGGTGGTGGTGAATGATGGTGATATTAGGTTAAAGGAAGTGTTCGTGAAGGTGGTAGAGGTGATATCGGTGGTGATGGTGATGGTGGGGATGAAGCTATTTGTGGTGACAGTGGTAGTAGTGGTGGTGGTGGTGGCTGCGGCGGCAGTGGCGATGGTGATGACGGCGGTGGCAGGAGAAGAGAATAAGCGGAGGGCATGCTGGACAGCTATTTGAGATCCTTCTCACATTCCACAGTATCTTGCTGTCTGTGTAAAACTTTTTGGAACAGAACTTGGATGATTAATATGCTTATAAATTGGAATGAAGAGATTAAAATTGATGTGGAATTTTAGAAGTGGGTTCAATTAATTTTCTATTGCAGATTCGAACAAGATTATGGGATAGATTACTTATTACTTTCAGCAATAGGCTCTGAGGTAATTAATTTGTTTTTATTGCAAATCAGAATTAAATTAGTAAGTGAATTGCCTTTTCAGGGCTGGCGCTCTGTGCGGCTGAGCTTGTTGGGTAGGAAAGAGTGGCGTTATTGAGTGAATTGCTTTTGATTTCTGGATGAAACAAAAATAACCCAATCATTTGGGGTTGGCTTTTTTGTCTAGAGGGAGAAAAGTTCTGTGTGTCTAAAATTTGTCTCTGAAATTTAAAAAGCTCTCCAAAAGAAAGTCTCTCACATCAAGACTCTGTAACCACATCGCACACTACAAATTGTCATTGATTATTAAGAAGTATTAATAAGCATATTCATGTGAAAGTTGGACTTTGAATAAGGAAGCCTGAGGGGAATCGATGCAATTGAACCGTGGTGCAGGTGGGGATACTGGAAGCACCGCGTCTGCCACAAGAACCAGTCACTCTGTCTGGGGAGAAGAGCAGTCGGGGCGACCCTCGGAGGCAAGGATGGCGAGGCTTCATCTCACGTGCTGTGGACGTGTCGTCAGGAGAGGCCAGTCCCTGGAGAAGGACAGCACGCCTGGTAAATTGCAGGGGCAGCGACAAGAGGAACCTCGAAGCGGGGACGGCACAGGAGCGGGGGTGCTTCCCTCTGCTGTGCACAGAAACCCACTCAAGCACGGCAGCACGGCGAGGATCGCTCTAAATCCGAAGTGCCCACTCCACTGGTTCTTCTCCCCCTGCAGAAAAGGATGGCTTCGTCTGAAAGGAAGACCACAGAGCTCTGTGCATGGCCTCTCGCCTTTGCCTTCCGTGTACTGCCACCCTCGGGGTGCCCCAGTCTCCCAGCTGTGTCTGTTGGTTATTTGCTTATCGTACCCCACCCCCTTTGCACTCAAAGGACCCTATCTGCCCCTGCTCACACCACAAGGCAGCCTGCCACCTGCCACCGTGTTGCATAGACTTTGAGAAGGGGACACCCAGTTGGCCCTTCGTCCCCTTCCAGGGATGGGTGTCCAAGGCCGGGCGGCAGGCAGGCAGCTGCACCCTGTGTACAGGTAGCACCAGTGCAAAGTATGAAACCTCTGGGACTATTGGCCCCGTGGTCTCCATCCACACATGTGCAGGCCTCTGTTCATCCCCCAGACAACTGGGTGCTGGCGTGTGCTCTTCATGCAAAATCCATCAAAATTCTGTCATCAAAATTCCACTTCCTGAGTCTTTGTACCTGAATGACCAAGTCACCAACTGGAGATCCAGGGAGGACATTTGTGTCTGTTTATACTCCGTTTCAGTATCTGCCCTCCATTTTTTTTTAATTCACCCTAGCTTGGGCTGTATTGAGAGCGGTGGTCATTCCAAACTGCCTGGGACTGCGGACAGTCCTCCAGGGACCAGCGCTGGGAGGGGCCCCGGGATGACAGCTTACTCCGCCCACATCCCCGCTTCGCCCAGCCAAGGACCCTCTGGGCAGGCAGCCTGAAAGCCCCCCACTGCGGAACCCTAGCTAAGGGCCTCTCCGACAGCCACGCCCGTGGTCTCAGCCCCCATGGTCCTCTTCCTGGCAGCAGAGAAGGGCAGGGTAAGCTGGAGTAGGAGACCACCCATGTTCTCCATGCCTCTGCCCTGTCCGCATCGTCCTCCACAGACTCCTCCCCATAAACGTCTCCAACGTCGAGGGCCCCTTGCTACAAGGATCTCAACTGACGCAGGTGCATATCCAGGAGCTCGGATGGTGATTGTGCTCCAGAGCATGCACGTGGGTCGAGGGGCAGTGAGGGAAAACTGTGTGGCTCGAGACCAGGACAGGTGTGCGGGTGTGCACACTTACTCCACCTGCACGCTGAGCAAGTCATCAGAGAAGCTGGTGTAGAGGGAGGAGGAGGGCGTAATCACAACCTGCGCTATGCAGATGACCCAGCCCTGCGTGCTGAAAGTGAGGCGGGCTTGATGCTCTTGCTGATGAAAATCAGGGACTGCAGCCTTCAGCGTGGAGGACCACAAAGTCAAAAACCCTCGGGCTGAGCCCGGTGGCGTAGAGGTTGAGTGCGGGACTGCAGCCCACTGGCCTGGCGGTTCAAAGCCAGCAGCAACTCTCCAGGAGCAAGACTGAGCCTCCCACACCCACCAGAGAGCAGTGATGCCCCCCCCCCAAAAAAACCCTCGCCACTGGACCAATAGATGGCATGATGACAAATGGATTTCTTAGTGGCTGAACTTGTCGAGCAGTTCGTCCTGACTGGACCCACACTCAAGGTTCAGGGCAGTGGCAGTCAAGAGATGAAAAGACAAGCTGCATTTCGGTAAATCTGAAAAGCGTGGGTCTCACTGTGGGGACTGAGGTGGGCCTGGCCCCTCCCTGGCATGTCCAGTTGCCTCCCCTGCATGTGAAAGTCGGATGGTGAAAAAGGAGGGCCAGAGAAGAATGGCTGCCCTTGAGTGAAGGGGCCGGGGAAGAAGACTGAAAGGGCTCTGGACCCCAGACGAGCAGACAGACCTTTCTCGGAAGAACACTCCTGGGAGACAAGGATGGGGCGGTGCGAGCAGAGATGACAGCATGCTCAAGGACATGATCAAACGCTCGGTTCATTTACTGCAAACATCCATTGCAAACATCACACGTCAAACTATTAGGAGTCCTAGGGGTTAAGTAGATGTAAAGTACAATGTAGCAAACAAGTATAATCGTATATAATCATAGAGATTAGTTCAGCAAGCATTTTACAGTTAAAAGTTCCAGTCCATTATGGTCAATGCCTTCATCGATGGACTCACCCTGGGCACCAGCTGGAGAGAGTAGGCGTGGATGTCTCCTGGATCTGAGCTCTCTGACTTGACCTACTGCAGGGTCCAGCTTTTATACACTGTGGCAAGCAAAGTTTGGAAATTCCCATGACATTCAGTTGCCTTGTGTGGCAGTCATGTAATTATGTTAATTTCATGATTGAGATGTAGGGGTGGAGTCTAGTCTGTTAATCTGGAGATAGTCATTGAGTAGCCAATGAGGCCTCTGTGTGGGCATGGCTTTCTCCTGAGACTTCTGGGAAATCTCACAATATTTCCCTCGTGGAGATGAGAAGTTATTTCCCTAGTTGTTGGGAGTTAGTCTCAGAGATGATGAATCATGGACAAGACAAGCTGGCAGCGTCTGGGTTGCTGGAGGAGAAGCCACATGGCTTTGCCCTAATGGAGCCAGACCTCTGAAGCCAGAGAGGCCATGTGGAGACCCCTGTCAGTGATGAGTTGCTTCTGCCACCACTGCTGCTGTTGATGGACCCTGAACCCTGGAAGCGAGGAGCCATGAGGAGACCCCTGCCAGCACCGGGACTCTGCACCCACTGACCTGTGACTTTGTGAGTCAGAAGGAGACGTTATAGACTGATATCGGGCATATGGGTTTATATGAGACTTGTGACTTTGAACTGGACTGGTTTGGGATGCTTTCTCAGTGTTCCATTCCTTTTGTATATAAATCATTCCC
>PVJH01017645.1:0-47230 GCA_004026705.1 Nesogale talazaci | reverse complement strand
GAGAAAGGTTATTTTTTTTAATCCCATAAAGCATTATAGTCTTGGAAACCCAAGGGCAGTTCTACCCTGTCATATAGGGTCATCATGAGTTGGAATCAAATTTATGGCAGTGAGAAGTGGAAAGGAGTCCAAATTAATCATAGAACTATATCTCACAAGGAAAAGGAGAGCAAGTAGAAAAACATAGCAGGTAGTGGAGTAGGAAGTGTAATCAAATATTCAGATCAGAAGAATATATACATCTATGCACACACAGATATATGCATAATTACATGTTTATAAGAAGTATTATTAAAGAAGAAAGGTGAAAAGAAAAATGAAAGAAAAAGGGGAAAGGTTTAAAAGACAAGGAGAAAAGTGTAATTTGCAGCAAAAAAAAGGAGAGAAAATAGAATCAAAAGACTAGTGTGTAATTTGGTGTAATCAACAGACTTGGAGTTCTGTTGCTATGACAGCATGAATGGGACAGATCTGTGCACCTAGAGGCAAAAAGAAAGGTGTTTAGGGGAAGGGATCCTTTGATTGAATGGATATTCCCAAATTTACAGGCTTGTCTGTTTTTGCCTTGTTGGAGGTGGGGTGAGGTGGATGCATATTCTTAGGAGATGGGGGCACTACGAAGTAGGAGGAAACTAGAATAAAGTGATAAAAGCATTATAATAGAATGAAAGTACTAAAACTGAAGCACATAAAATAAGTTTAAAATCACCTTATGAGTGAGGGTTTCTGCTCCTGTAAGTTCTGTCCTTACATGTATGTGTATGCTGACTAGGGGACAGGGAGCATGTGATGGGAAGGGCACCAGAGAAGGAGACAGTACAGAGAAGGAAGAAAAAATTGGCAAAGCTTCAATACTGAGAAGGGCTGCCCCAAGCCGCCCATGTGGTCTGCTTTCCACACAGGGACCCAAAGAGGACAGTTAGGTAAGATGTCTGACTGAGTTACCTCAACAGCTGAGGGAAATTAACTGTGCTGGGGCAAGTGGGCCTCACCATTGCCATTGGCCATTGGTGAAAGGGATCTATCAGCAGGTGTTGTTCCTCTCCCACTTTAAGAAACATTGGTCGACTTAGCTTTCTTCCTCTAGTTGAACTTTATTTCTTAAGCATCTCAAGGTTGTGGGAGATTTTATTCTGCTTCTTAGAAGTCTCAGTCTAGTCACTTAGCCTATCAAACCTGTGGCAGTCATCTGCTTATGTTAATTTTATGATTGAAATGTAGCCTGTTAATCTGGAGATAGCCATTGAGTAGCCAATGAGGCCTCTATGTGGGCATGGCTTTCTCCTGAGACTTCTGGGAAATCTCGTGATATTTCCCTCATGGAGATGAGAAGCTATCTTCCCCAGTTGTTGGGACTTAGTCTGAGAGATGATGAATCTCAGACAAGACAAGATGGCAGCCATCCGAGAAGCTGAAGGAACAGGAGAAGAAGCCACACGGCTTTGCCCTGATGGAGCCAGACCTCTAAAGCTGGAAAGGCCATGTGGGAACCCCTGCCAGCGATGAGTTGTTTCTGCAACCACTGGATGCTGTTGATGGGCCCTAAGCCCTGGAAGCGAGGAGCCATGTGGGGACCCCTGCCAGCGCCGGGATTTATACCCACTGACCTGTGACTTTGTGAGTCAGAAGGAGACTTTATAGACTGATTTCGGGCATGTGGGTTAATATCAGACTTATAACTTTGAACTGAACTGTGCTGGGATGTTTTCTCAATGTCCTGTACCTCTTGTATATAAACCATTCCCTTATATCCATAAGCGTGTCTATGAAATTTGTTTCTCTAGTCTACCCAGACTAACACAAAACCCAATCTCAGAACCCAGCTCTGCTGGTTTTCTAATATTTTAATGCCAGCGTGGTTTAACTGCCAAGAGAGTTTCTGTGTTACTGTCCCTCCTAGTAGATTCCTTGTGCAGCAAAAATAATAGTTCTAGCTGAGGTAGAGCAAATATGCCCAGGTTAAGAAGATGGCCAGTGCCCCTCAGCTTCAACTCCTGCCTGAATTTCATTTTTCTAGTTGCTTTCAAAGTTCTGTAGTATCTTAAAAAATATTGTTTTACAGTTTATTTGCTTTTGTAAAGTTATTCCAAGAAGGTTAGGATGTTATATCTTATACAAATCAGAAAATTCAAAGTGCAAGTCTGATTTGAAAAAGCAGCTTTCAACTTTCAGCATTGAGTCAAAATATTGCTAAGGCTAGACAATCAGTTCTGATGCTAATGTGGTTTCCAAAGGGAAAACTACAGACGGCGCAGACTTTTGATCATAATCCAGGTGCATTCTTTGACCATGTAAAGTGCATAATTTGAATTTACTATAATACATAGCTTTAATAGTGCTATAGCAATGGAATACTTTTTTAAATATTTCAAGTATTATAGACAATATTGTCTGTATATGCCCAAAGATGGAATGCATCTGGAGATTTATTTCAAAGTCATTTTCATACACATAATGGGAATTCCAGCTAAATGCTGTTTAGAGTATAAGATGTGATAAAAGAATTAAACGAAACAACCAAGATTCTCAAATAAAGACAAAATTCTGGTTTTTGTAGAAAAACATTTATTTTGAATTTATCGAGGTAATTGAAAAATAATTGCTACTAGGGTTCTAGTTTATACGTGCATGCGCTTATTCCAAAAAAAATGTGTTCAAGCATGACTCTACAATCACTGAGTGGCTGCAGACAACTTCCTCAGTGATACATTTGTCTATGTCTTGTAAGATATCTTAAAGCAAAGAAGAAACAAAACAAACAGGTCTTCCCCTCACTTTCAGAAAGCCCAGTTGAGCCTTGGTGGTGCTGTAGTTGGGCTGTTACCCAGAAGGTCAGCAGTTCAAAACCACCAGTCACTTCATGGGAGAGAGACAAGTCTTTCTATTCCCGCAAAGAGTTACTGTCTCCGAAGACCACAGGGATACTTCTATCCTCTTCCATACTGTTACGGATCAAAATAGACTCAACGGCAATGAGCTTAGCTTGACTCATTGATAGATTTAACTTTTTGCTATAATCTTGTTGCTCCTTTATAGTGTTACTGGTTTCTTAATTTTACATAATTTTCTGTTCCGAGTTCATTTTGTTCATGGGTTTTCTTGTCAATTTCTTCATTGCTATTATGTAATTGTTTACTAACTCAATGAATTTTGCCTTTTTATTTTAATGAGGTTCATTTCTTTGAGGTTACCTTGTAACTCATTATTTTTTGCCAAGTGTTTTGTTTCTACATTGAAATCCACTTGATTTCCTTTCCACTGGTAACTAAAGCTATACTATTCTCTCTAATTACTTTGTAATTGTCTATATTAGACAGGGTTCTCTAGAGAAACAAAACCAGGACACTAATAATTTTATAGATAGATAGATAACATAAGAAATAAACGGTTAATTAATCTATAAAGCAGGACAAATGGCTAAGTGCAGTCTTGAGGTCCACCAGGTAGTCCTCTGTCCAGCAATTCAGGCTATTTGGCCACAGTCAGCAAACAACAAGGCAGGTCACCCACAGTCAGCCAGATGACAGGACCTGACAGTCCCCAGCTCAAGAGATGTATATTCCATTAGCGTGGGGAAACAGGGCTTGAAGGACCCTCAAATTACAGCGACAGTCCACAGGTTAGGTGTCCCACAGGTAGTGTAGCTTGCACATGGAGGCAAAGAACACGCAAGGCAGCCTGCTGGACAGTGGTTTGAAGAACCAAGAACAAGAGAGAGAAAGCCAAGACTCATCCAGCCATCTCTCCGACCTTCAATTAATCTCACACGTGTGTGTTCATTGGCCATACTGGCACAATATGCCTACCTATCGCACTGTCATTATTGCATGTTAGTCTCTCTGGTTCTCTATTTTCAGTCTATAACTGGATTGACTTCTGAATGTTGTTGTCACGTATGTTAATCTCAGATTGTTATCCACTGTTGTTGAGTGTCTGTCCAAAGAACTCCCCTTATGGGTGATTGCAAGAGGTCTGGATGTATTAGGCCATGAAGGTACAGCTGCTGTCTCCCACTGTGGAACAAGAGAGTTAAAACTAAGAGTAAAAACAAAACAAAAGGGGCTGAGTCCCAGCGGCGTAATGGTTGAGTGCGGAACTGCGGCCCATTGGCTTGGTGGTTCAGATCCAGCAGCAGCTCTCCGGGAGCAAGGCTGGGTAGCTCCCACGACCACCAGAGGGCAGTGATGCCTCCCCCCAATAAAACAACAATCCAAAATAATTTAAAAGATAAACCAATTGGGGAAAGCAGGAAAAAAACATATTAAGTAAAACTAGGAAGTGGGTGAAAAGAAAAGGGGACAGTGATTAAAAAAAAAACTAACAAAAGATGAAAGGAACAAAGAAAAGAGAAACAGAAGAAAGGAGGGGGGCAGAGGTGTAAAAGAAAAAAAGAATGGACAAAAAAGGAAAAACGAGTAAAAAGAACAAAGAAATTGTGGGGACAGGTTGCCCAGTATGGGTCACTACCCTCTGCC
Source organism: Nesogale talazaci (assembly GCA_004026705.1). Lineage (NCBI taxonomy): Eukaryota > Metazoa > Chordata > Mammalia > Afrosoricida > Tenrecidae > Nesogale > Nesogale talazaci. The sequence goes on along the minus strand of PVJH01017645.1, from coordinate 42,755 downwards.
AGCTAAGGAGCTTATGGGGTAGGGTGGGAGAGAGTGGGACAGCAATCCTAGATGGAGATTGGAGTCAAGACGCCCAATGCAGAAGTAGTTCATAATGGCTCAGATGGTGGCTGAGGTTACGGTGCTTGTCCCAGAAGGACTTCTTTCAGGCAAGAGGGTAGCTAACTGGTGGGGAGAATGGTTGGTGATAGGAGTTCCCACCTGTCCAGAGTTGGCCAAAGACCTGGTACTGCAAGGTCCGCTGCTCTGTGAGCTCTTTTAGGTCTGAAGACAGAGGTAAATAAAATTGGATTATGACAAACTTTTGTACACCAACCAGGGGCACAGGCAATTCTGTGGCTGAACTAAGAGGGAGCTGTAGCTCTTCAAAGAAGGGGAGCTTTGTTTCTCTGAGCCAGGTCTGACTCCACAGTCACAGGGTATGGATTGGGTAGATGGGCAGGAAGGGGGCACAGACTGTTAATGAGCTCAGCTGCCAATAGAAAGGTTGACAGTTTGAATCCACTCAGATGAACTTTGTCAAAAGCAACCACTGAAAACCTATGGAACACAGTTCTACTGCTATTCACATGATGTATACCCGAATCAGAGTCATTGCTTTATGTGTTTTAACACCACAAGAAGGAGGCGGAGATTAGTCCGTTCTAGCTGGTAGCTGCTGAAAGTGCTGGCAGGTGCATTTTCTCTGAATCTTGGAAGAAAGAGGGATCTGGCTCTGGTGAAGAACCAGCCAGACTGCTTTATGATCTGGATTGGAGGTGTACAGTGGGACAGTCCAAAAGGATTGACAGAACAAGACAAGCTGCTTTCTCTCGACCCTCTTTGCTCCTGGGGTCTCATCCCAGATGTTTCCTTCCAGAGTTGACAGTGACAGGAGGAGGGGGGTTCCCCATACACTAACTCTAGACAGAGGAGTTCTCTTCCTCCCAGCTGGCTTCCCAGTGGCAACTGACACGGAAGTTCTTTTTTTCTCCCAAGGTCAGATACAGATGACTAAGGCAGTCGTTCCCTGAAGGTAACTAACTGGTTTACTAGAAAAGTAACCTCAAAATCAAGAGAAGTAGGGCTGATCCCCGGTGGCATAGTGGTTGTGTGCGGGACTGCGGCCCACTGGGTTGGAGGTTCAATTCCAGCTCCCAAGAGCAAAGGTTGGGCCTCCTATTCCCACCACCAGAGGGCAGTGATGCCTAAAAAAAAAATCAAGAGAGTACAAGACCATAGGAGTGGATATGGCCCTCGGGGGGGGGGGTGGCATTTTTATTTGAGCAGAGTCAAATTTACTCTCCAGTTTCTGTTGATGGTAGTGTAAACGCTAGTTTATTCCTAGGAGTCCTGTCCCTATATGGCCTCACTCCACCAGTGCAAATGCCTTCACATTGAGGGCCCAGGTTGCCTCATGGCCACGAGTTGAGATACTGGTCAGTGTTACAAGGGATGAGCCAGCCCGATTCCCCAAAAGAGGACAGAGAATTAACGATGCCAATGATGGTGGGCCTGTGGGCAAACACATGGGCTCTCAGTTGGACTCTTGTTTAACCTCCTCAACAAGACCGACTAACACTTGGCTGGTCTGAGACCTTCAGTAGAACTCCTTTTCTTCCTCTTCGCATTTCACCAAGTGTCAAATAGAGATCCATGTTTAAAAAAAAAAACAACACTAAAAACTAACCATATCCACAAGGGACATGCACAAAGATTCAAACATCTAGGGGAGCTGGGGGCCAACTAAAGTTCAGATTCAAGAAGAGGCGTGTTATACAATCCAAAAACACTTCTCCAAGAACGAGAGTGTGGGACCATTCCACGTGGTTGAAGGAGCCCTGGTGGCACAATGATGACGTACTCCGCTGCTAACCAAAAGGCCAGCAGTTCAAGCCCCCCGGTTGCTCCGTGGTGATCCACCTCCACTAACGTTTAGGCTTAGGAGACCCTCTGGAGCAGTTATGCTATCTCACAGGGTCGCTGTGTGTCAGAATCGACTCAGTGGCACACAACGTGATGTTGGTAGCTGCGTGATTGATAGAACACCTTTCCCCCAGCAATTTGCTGATATAATTAATTTAAATTTTTAAGTATGTACACCCACTCCTTGACACAGACTTTATTGCCAGGAATTTAACGTACAGATTGAAAAGTATAGAAAGATTTGTGGACACAGACGTTCACTGCAGCATTGTACAAAAGTCAAAGAATGGAAGCAAAATGGTGTCAAGCAGATATCCTTTGTCTATTCGAAAGAATGAGGTAGAGGTATACATGCCAATGTGGAAAACGGTACACCATATATTCAATGAGAAAAGCAAGTTGGAGAAGAGTCTTGAAATTTCATTGCATTTGTGGGTTTTGGGTTTTGTTAGTTTTGAGAAATTTGATATGTATGTATTGTGTATTGTACTGGAATGCAAATATCAAAAGATATTTAAAAAACTATGAACAGTGGCTACCACTCAGAATCCTTTGCTTTCCACTTTACATTCTTCTCTAGTGCTTTGAGTTTATTTTGAGGACCATATGTGACTTTTAAAACATTTTTTTTAATTTTAAGAAGGGATAAGGGACCAATAGACTATGCACTATCAAAAGGAAAAGAAATCATTTATCAGATTTATCACTGGTTGATACACTTTTCCTGACTTGGACAGCTTGGCAAGGTGAACTTGTTTCCTCAGGTACTGAGCTCACACTCCTGAAGACGGAAGCCATCCTGCTGTAGGACTCAGTACCGTGGCTGCGAGAGAGGAGTGGATCCATTCCCCGCTGAAGCAGGATGCTGAATCATCAAAGACAAGAGGAGGGAAACACTGTAGCCAGAGCCCTTGGCAGGGATTGGCGCCTTGTCACAGACTCTCAGCTCAGCTGTCGCAGCAAGTCTGGCTGATCTTTGTCCAAGTTAATAGCAGAAGGGGTCTCCAGCTTGGTTACCACCAAGCCTTGATACAGGAGTCTTGGCATTGTGGAGGTGATGGCAGAGAAGAGTCAGAATTATCGAGCAATAGCAGAAGGAACCCATCATTAGGACTGCAGTGTCAGATAAGCTTAAGGAATCCCAGACATACTGCAGGAAAATCTAGCAAACACTTGAGTGTCTGAGTGAGAAAGTGAAGCTAATGAGATTTGAACTTCAACCATTAGTCCTAATATAGTCTTCAAGGCGCAGTCCGACATAGGCGATACAGGGGCAAACAAAATAGCCATGGAAATTACTGAGTGGAAATGGATGAAAATAAGATGACCAGTATTCAACCTTTCAGGATCAACAAAAAATGGCAATTTCATACGGATCAGAAAATAAGCAAACAAAATTCTGGCAAGTGAGAAAAAAAAAAAAAGCAACGAATTATCCCCTTCCTTATATGGCTACAATCGGGAAACAAGCAACAAGTCGGAACTGGTCCAGTGCAGTCGTGCTGGGACAGTCAAGAAAGTCTTGAAGGTCTTTAATTTTGAAGAAACGAGCATTTGGGGGGCATTTGGGGGGGTGGCGGGAAGCGAGGAAGAGGCTCATTCCTTGGAAAGTGAGGTGCAGAGAGTGGGCAACGGGGAAGTTCAGCCAAGCGCCAGCAGCGCCCTAGAGAGCCTGAGGCAGGAGGCAGGCAGGAGGCACCCAAGTTTGGTTTTTCTCGCCGGTGGCGTTTGGCATCCAAAAGCTGCCTCGGCCCAGGGAGCACCCCCGGCGTTACCAGGCAGGTTTGTAACCTGTTGTCACGGTGACCCTGGGTCCGGGTTGCCTCGGGATTGGCGCTTCCTCCACCATTGGAGCCACGCCCCGGCCTGCGCTAAGAGGAGCCGAAGGCGGCCCCGTGGGCGCCCCAGTCGGGGCGGCGGCCGAGCGGCCAGAGGTGGCGGCGGAAGCGGCGCACGGAAAAGCAGTAGAGGAGCGGGTCGAGGCAGCTGTTGAGGCTGAGCAGAGCCAGGCTGAGCGTGTGCAGGACGTCGAGCGTGGACGCGGCCCGGCAGCCGCCGCGCGGGGCGCCCCCGTGGCCGGCCACCCAGGGCGCCAGCAGCAGGTGGTAGGGCGCCAGGCAGAGCGCGAAGACCAGGAAGAGCCCCAGGACCATGGCGCGGGCGGCGCGCCGCTGCGGGCCCGCGGGGGCCGGGCCGGGGGCGGCGAGCGCACGCGCCAGGCGCACGTAGGCGGCCAGCACCAGCAGGAAGGCGGCGGCGAAGAAGGCCACGGCGGCGTAGGCCAGGCCGGCGCGCGCCCAGCCGCGCTCCAGGCAGCGCGCCCAGCCGCCGCCAGGCCCGGGCCGCAGCGCGTGCGGGGCGCTCAGCGAGGGCGCGGCGCCCGCCAGGCCGGCCAGCCAGGCGGCGGCGCAGGCGGCGCGGGCAGGACCCGGGCGGAGCAGCGCGGGGCAGACGGGCGCGCTCGGGCCCCGGGCGCGCACGGAGGCGCAGCGGCACAGGCTGATGAGCGCAGCGAAGGCCACGGCCGCGTAGGTGGACACTAGTAGGCGGCGCCGGCCGCGCGGCCTCCGGGAAGGGCCAGTGCGCCGGGCCCAGGTCGTAGGTGAGCCACAGCGGCAGCGGCAGCGTGAAGAGCACGTCGGCCAGCGCCAGGTTGAGCAGGTAGAGGCGCAGGGCCTGGCCCAGGCGCCCGCCGCTGCGGACGAGCACGGCCAAGGCGGCCACGTTGGCCGGCAGCCCCAGGCCCAGCGCCAGGGTGTAGGCGGCGGGCACCACGATGAAGCGAGCCGGGTCATCCCAGGGGCTGCAACCGCCAAGACCCCGGTCCCCGACGCTGCCGTTCATCCCTGGCCTGGACCTGGGGGGGAGGAAAAGGGGGTCACTGGGAGGGGGTGGGGGGTGGGCAGCAGCATTTCCCCTCTCCGACTCCAACCCAGCTCTTCTTCAGGCCTTGCTGGGCGGAAGCCCACGTGGAAGGGGATGAAGACAGAACTAGGCCTGCAACGGCTCGGGACGAAGAGGAGGGATGGTTGGTCATGAGAATTGTTTAAAGTAGAATTGGCTTGGTGACAACCTGTCAGGAATGAGGAAGCAGCAGGGGTCCAGAGCCACTTGGGAATTTCCAGCTTAAGTGACGAGAGAGGATGGGGTGCCCTTCAGAGGTGGGGAATGGTTCAGACAGGTGGGGATACAGGTGCGTGTGCACTAAGACCAAGCAGGGCTGAGCTGACCAGGCTGGAATATAAAGGAAAGGTCCTTCCCAGGAAAAGCCCATCCCTCTTCTCTCCCTTGCCCCCCGGATCAGTGACTAAAGGAGAAGGCATGGATGGAGGAATCTTATGAAGCAAGGAACCAGAGGGCAGGCCCAAGCATAGTGACCTGGGGCCTGCCTTGGGGACGTTCTGATTCTGCCCCCAGGTGACCGACACTTGCCTGGAGTATCCTGGCCATGTCGGAAACAATACCACGATTCCCAGGCCTTCCAGCTTCTCCTTCCTTGCCTTTTGGCCACAAAGAAGTCTGGGTCTTACTCAGAACTTTGGAAAGCAAAGCACACAGAGAATAAATAAACCCAGGAACCTGGAGAGTCTAAGAGACAGCATATTTATTTGCCATGAGACCCTGTGCAAATTACTGACCCTGTCTTCTCTGTAGTCAAATGGAGATTAAAAGACCTACCTCAATGAGTATTTGGAAATGGACTAAAGGCTTTCATCAAAAGGCAAAATGGATTTTCTTCTAATGATTCAACTATACGCTCTATATAAGAGATCAATCTTTTACCCAAGGCTCAAATTGGCAGAGTATAAAAGCATGGGGAAAATAATCCATGCAAATAACAACCAGAGAGCTGGGGTGACAATCTTAATACCAAATAAAGGAGACTTTAACACAAAATCTGTCAGGAGAGATAAAGATGGACATAATATAGTAATATGAGAGTACACTAACACTAACCAGAAAAGTTATCAACCATAAATATATTTGCACCCCACATCGGGACATCTAAAGATAAAAAGCAAATATTGATAGAATTTGAGAAATAGTACTACAATAGTCATTGAAGATGTCGGTACATGAGATTCAATATTGGAAAGAAGATAAGAAGGAAACACAGGACCCAAATGATGCTATAAACCAACCAGATTTAATAAATACATAGAACATTCTGTCCCCCAGAGAGCAGAGTCCACACTCTGCTGCAGTGCACACGGCTCATTCTCCAGAGCAAACCACACTTTAGGTCACAAACCAAGTCTTGGTAGATTTGAAAAGATCAAATCATGCCAGTATTTTTTTTTCTGACTCCAATGTAGTAAAGCTGGAAATCAATAACAAATAAAAAAAAACTTAGCACACACACACTGAAAATAAACACTACGAGACTACTAATGAGCCATGGAAGAACTAAAACGAAGTCACGGTCTTCTGAGAGTCCCCGGGTGGTACAAACAGCCAATGTACTAAATATAAAGATGGGCTAAATGCTCCCATCACAGGGCAGAGGGTGGCAGAATGGACTTTTAGAAAACTGATCCAAATACATGCTCCATACAAGAGGTTTAACTTGGAAATATCTCTGGCAGATACATGTCTCCTAGCCAATGTTGGGGGGTTTGTGTCTACCCAGAGGCACCTTGTGAGAAAGTCCTAGCATTCTACTTCCCCCAAATGAGCTGTGGGAACCCCAGTGGACCCAGAGCTACCTAAGGAAAAGTATAAAAGAAAATTGGCAAAGAAGAAGTAAAATTATCTCTCTTTTGCATATGATATGATCCTACACATAGAAAATCCCAAAGAGTCTAAAAGAAAATCTCTAAAGCTCAAAATTGTGGCTTGAAAAGTTTCAAGGTACAAGGTCACCATAGAAATCTGTTGGGTTTTTATATCTCAGCAAGGGAAAATCAGAAAAGGAAACAATTCCATTTACGTAGCATCTAAGAGAAATCTGTAGGAAGGAAAAAACCGAACCAGAATTAAGAAAGATTTATACCTCATCCCCCATCCAAAAATTTAAAAACAACTATAAAACACTGCTGAAACGACATAAAAAAAAAAACTTAGCTCACACACACACACTGAAAATAAACAACACTATGAGACTACTAATGAGCCATGGAAGAACCAAACTAAATAAAGACTTAAATAAATGAAAGGAAGGTCCATGTTCATGAATTGGGAGACTTAATGTGCTTTAGATGTTAATGCTAACCAAAGTGTTCATGGTAAAGAGAAGTTTACCTACGGTCTTTCTATCCATTGGTCTATAACTCCCACCACATTACTGGGTGGGACCATGTACATGAAGTGTTGGGGACTCTACCTCAATGGTCCATTCGTTTTACCATCCCTCTGTGTGTAAGAGACCCATCTCAGAAGCAGGAGCAGAGAAAATTCCCAGGGCCTTGAAGAAGTAGTGGGGGCAGTGGAGTCCCTGAGTCACCCGAGCAGAGGAACCGCTGTCCTGAGACCAGAGACCAAGAGACTGAGACAGGCAGGCCGCGTGGTCCACAGAACAAGTAAAACTGAGTGTCTACAAGCAGGAGTCTGGCTTACAGAGCACGGTGCCCTTCAGACACTTATCAGCATTAAAGGAACTTGCTAACACCCAAGCAGAGCAGAAGACAAGGAGTTGTGTAGCTGAGAGACTAAGGGCCAGGGAGAGACTTGTGGCTGCTGGCGTGATTAAGAAGAGGCACTGTTGTAGACAAAGACTGTATCCTTAATGTTTTCTGAGCCTAGTGTGTGGCAGCCTGCTGATTTCTCTAATAGACTCCCCTAATGGTGAGGGTTCTCTGTGAGTTATATATGGCCACTGTCCCAAGCACAGAAGTTGAGTGCTGTGAGAGAAACAGTTGGTGTCCGAACACGGCACAAGAAGGATGGCAGGTGGAGGCATGTCTGACCTATGCCTTGTGGCAATCAACAGTGGGCTGGTGTGGAGAGGTAGTCTCCTTCTCTCTTGTGTCGATGGAGGTCAGATGGTCTTGACAACATTTCCTCCGTGCTCTGTACAGTCAACACAGTCAACACAGTCCAACAGCTACTTGGTAGAAACAGAAAAGGCAGGCCTTAATTTTATATGGAATAGCAAGAAGCTCCCAAAGGCTAAAACAGTGTTGAAAGAGAACGAAGTTAGAGGACTCACATGTTCTGATTTTAAAATACACTCGATATTCCTGGTGGCGTAGTGGTTACATGTTCGGCTGTGATCCACAAGGGCCTGCAGTTTGAAACCAGGAGAGAAGGATGGGGCTTCCTCCTCAGGAGAAAGATGGGGCTTTCCCGTGAAGAGTTGACAGGCTCTGAAACTCAGAGGCAGTTCTCCCCTGTCCTATAGAGTCAACATCAACTTGATGGCAATGAGTTTGTCTTTTTTTTTTTTTGAGTTCATACAACTACAGTAATCAAAACAGCCTGGTGCAATACATACATATACCAGTGAAATATAATCAAGAGGCCAGAAATAAACTCAACATATCGAAGGTTAACTGTTTTTTATGGTGCTGAGTCCATTCAATAGAGAAAGAAGGTGCTGGGAAAAGTGGATTTCTATCTGCGGAAAAATGAAACAGGATCCCTGCCTTAGCAAACATTTTTAATGAATTAAGGAGCTGAGTGTGCAAACTAAACCCATAAAATTCTTAGAACAAGCAACGCTGTCAGGCCTACCTCTCAAAATGGATTATCTAATTACAAAAGTAAAAATAGCAAAAGACAAAATAAGTGGGATTTCTTTTTTTTTAATTGTTCTTCTAGATACTTTGTCAAAAATGTGAAAAGAGTAGGTACCAAGTGCCTTCTAAATATCTTTCCAAATATCTTTGGAATTCATATATCTGATGAGAATCTAATAACCCAAATATATTTAAAACTTGGACAACATAACAAAAAGACAAAAAAAACTCACAAAATGGGCAAAGGATATGAAGAACATTTAACAAAAAAACACCAAACATGCAAAAAACACTCAGCATCACTAACTGCCAAAAATGCAAATGGAAATCACAATGAGATGCTAGCTGATTCCCTCTAGGATGGCTAATATTTAAAAAGAGAAAATAGCCAATGTCGACAAGGATATGGGAAAACTGGCACTCTTGTCCATTGTTAGTGGAAATGCAAAATGGTACAGCTGTTGTGAAAAACAGTGGGATGCTTGGACCCAGTAATTCCACTCCTACTTATATACCCAAAAGACTCAACAAGAGATGTTCATTGAAGTCCTATTCATAATAGCCCAAAGGTAGAAAAGCAAATAACCATCAATACATGAGTGGATAAACAAAAGGTGATACACACATACAATGGAAATGCAGCCAGTAGAAATGCAGTCCTGATAAATGCTACAGTGTGGATGGAGCTTGGAGACATGATGCTGAGCGAAATAAGCCAGTCACCAGAGGGCAAAAACAGTATGCCCTCATTTATATAAAAAAGAAAAGGCATAGGTAGAGAAACCAAAATTTATTAGTGGTTACCAGGGGTGGAAGGTAGGGGAGATGGGGAATGTACTGATCGGAACTAGGGTTGTAATCAATAACCAATGTCAATGGTATCTGTAAAAAGTTGAATAAGAATGAGTGCTCATGTATAACCAAATACCTTATGGGATGTGGTCCCTTGGTTTGGAGGTTTAGGGTCATGAATTCATAGGACATCCCAGTTAAGTGATCTAATAGTGTATTCTTTAGTGTTTCTGTTCTACCTCCTGGTTTGTTACGTAGTGTCTTAAAAACCTGAAAGGGGCATCCAACGCATAACAATGGGTCTCCTTGGAAGAACCTGGTCCACTTGAAAGAAGTGGAATCTAGAACAGGAGGAGACTATGGAATGTGGATAACTATCTCCAGGAGCAAACTGCCTCCTTTGTAGGAGACCAGACGAAGTGAATGATGCTCAGCTACCACGATTGAACATTTTTATCAATGATTTCACAGAAGAATCCTGAAGCACCGTTACATTCTCATGTACTCTAAATTTCTACTGCCATGGATGGTGCCCCTGAAAACTATTGTCCTGAGATCATCTTTAAACTAAAACGATCTCCTGAAATAATTGTAAAATCAAACAATAAATCAAAAAACCAAACCCACTGCGATCACATTTCTTTCAACTCATGAGTGACCCTCTAGAGGGTTTCTGAGGCTGTAAATCTTGACAGCAGGTAGAAATCAACTGGTGGGTTTGCACAAGCAACTTTGTGGTGGGCAGTCCAGTGCTTATCTGCTGGAGTCCCCAGGGCTCCTTCAAAGCAAACAATGGTTCAGCTTCAGTAATCTTAAAAACAAGCCTCTTTTAAGAACACTCTCTCTCAGATCAAAATCCTTACAACTGGACGGTAAAAACATCAAGATGGAACTGGCCAAAGATTTCATTTGACTTGGATCCACACTCAACACTCACAGAACCAAGCAGTCAAGCTATCAACGGACATAATTCCATTGGGCAGATCAGCTGCGTGTGATCTCTTTAAGATTCAAAGAACAATAATGCTTTGAGGACTAAGGTGCATCTGGCCCAAACCATAGTACTTTCCATTGTTTCATATGTCTGTGAAGGCTGGACAATGAATTAGGAAATCTGGGGAAAGCAGAAGCATTTGCATTATGGGATGGGCAAAGACTCTTGGAAGTACCATGGACCGCTAGAACAAACGCATCTATCCTGGAGGAAGTGTGGGAGGTAGGATATCTGGTCTCGTGCACTTTGGATATCTGCTCCAAAGTTATCAGGAGGAATTAAAAAACTCAAAGTCACTGCCATCAAGTCGACTGGGACTCTTAGGGACCCTACAGGGCAGAGTAGCACTGTCCAGTGGGTCTCCAGGAGTAGAAAGCTTCATCTTTTTCCCACAGGAGGGACTAGTCCCTGGGAAAGGACACCAACGGTCCAAAAGAAGCCGAGCCTCAGTGAGATGGGTGGACGCAACAAGGGCAACAAGTGGCAGCAACAAGGGGCTCAGGCTCAGCAACGGCTGTGAGGAGAGGGCAGTACGGGCAGTGTTTCATTCTAGGGTGAAGAGGGAGCCATGATGGCACTGAACGACCACACTGGAGATCAAGAGACTGAGTGTTGTCATTGTTGTAGGTGTGGAAAGCTAACAGTGAAGGAAATACGAAATATATTCCCTAACTTCTAACAAAGGGAATCTGGAAAGCTAGTATTCCATCATAGGAAAGCCACCACTTTCTTAAGTTAAAGTCCAAGTACATTATCCTGCCTTAAATATCATTCCCACAGATTCTTCCCTAACAGTTAAGCTGCCTTAAAGTGAGCACATGATTGGTTTTAGCTCCCTATGGAAGCAGACATTATCCTTTTGCTCTCTTCCCACCCAACCTCACGCGTACCTTCCGCCCAATACAGGTATGAGGTTCCCTCACCTGAGCACTGAAGCTCAAGGGCCTGGATGTAGTTACCACCCACCTTGTGACATATATAACTACTGAATATGCATGTCTTACCTATAAATATACCGAGAGTAAAGATGCTATCTCATCTCCCACCTCCCTGTGGACCTCCCAATGGAGCTGAGGTGACATGCTACCATAAAAAAAAAAATGTCTATTTTATTCTCTCTCTCCTATCTTTCCGATCTTCTCTGGCTTTACTATGATCTTTATATATTATTACCGTACAATCCCACCTTGTGACCCTTTGGTTGCTAGAGGCTGATTTCCTCTGGCAGTTAGGTGTTGCGTTGTTAGGCCTGCCTCAAGGAAACCTTACACCCCAAACCCAAACCCATGACCAGTGAGTCCCGTCTCCCTCGTAGCAACAATGCATGGGGCTTCGGAGACATAACTCTTTATAGGAGCAGAGCGCCTCATCTTCCTCCTGGGGAGTGGCTGGTGGTTTTGAATCACTGGCCTTGCAGTTGCTACTTGCCCACAACTCGAACCATTGAGTGGCTTTGGACTCGGCAACCCTACCTACTGGACAGAAGAAAACTGCCCCTGTCGTTCTCCGAGGCTGTAGGTCTGAACGAGAGCAGCCACCTCGTTTTTCTCCTGTGAAGCCACTAGGGGGTTTGAATTGTTGACCCGGTGGCTAGCAGCTCAACGATTGGTCGGTATGCTGCCGGGCCAGTTAATTATGCTATTGAAGAATATTGCAGAATATTGAGAATGGTTGCACAACTGGAAGCGTGCAGTCAGTGACCCCAGGCTGCACGCGTAAAAACTGTTGAATTGGTGTGTGTGCTCCGCTGTGTAGGTTTTCAGCAAAAATAAAATTCGAAAGAAAAAAAAAGGAATCCAAAGCTCAGAGGGTTGTTGGGAGGGTTATGAGAAAACATAAATTAAACTCTGAGTGCTGTGCTTGGCACTGGGGAGGTTCTTCCTGAGTGCTTCTTCCCCGTCAGGCGGCACAGATAAATGTGTACACCCACACAGACACACATGCATTGGAGACAGACGCCCCAAGCAAACAGAACAAGAGACATCTGGGCATATTCCTACTCTCTCAAGAGAGGTGTGTGTACCAGCCAAGACCCTTTCCTACTCGAGGAGGTATCATAGCCACACGGTCAGGGTGGCCCCAGAATTCAGTCCCTCCCATACCAACATTATAGAGTTTCTGCTTCTATGACTCGGAGGCTTTAATCCTTTCTGGAACCCAGGGTGTTCCCATTCCCCCTTCCCATTGTGCTCTCTCCACCATAGCCCCAGCCCCTATCGGTTCCCACCCTGAACCTCCCCCTTGCTCTCTCACCAGGTCTTCCCTCTTACCTCTTGCTGTGCTGACTGCTGGAGCTTTCTCTGGGCGGCCAGGGGGTCTGCTTTAAGAAGCTGAGACAGGGCAAATCCACTCCCACTCCCACTCCCCAGGCCCTTTCATTGGTCAGCTAATCCTGGACAGGGCATGAAGAATGGACTCAACAGCTGGAGAGACTGGGGCCCACCTGTGCTGTCAGTTGGCTTTGTTGGGTAGCGGGCAGGCCCCCAAGGGGAATATCATTACAGAGCAGGAAGGCCTCCGCCTATGGAGGGCCAGGCTTGGTACTGAACTGACTTAGATTTAAGCTATGGTTTGGGGGGGGCCATTTCCATAGGTTGGCTTGTCCTTGGACTGCTGAGGCAGCACTGCTGGGGCTCAAGATACTCCTGCTGCTGCAAATCCACAGTGTGGAAATGCTTCTCCACACTGGTTGGCTAGCCCACTCCTCCAATACCCTGCCTCTCATGCATCTGCGGGGGCTGGCCCTACAAACGCAAGGTCTTATGGAAGCTCATCAGCCAACAGGTCAAGGTCTGGCAGTAAACAGGAAACCTCAATCTCACACCAGTTGTGAGAGGCTTTATTTCTAGTCCTGGCTGGAGACAGGCTGGCTGGGGCATCCTGGAAAGGGTGGAGGGCAGTTTAGATCCTGGGAGTTGAAAGCTCTCCTTTTATGGGCCGACTATGTGCCCGCAGACAGCTAACTCTGGAAAGCTGGGTAGATTGAATCATATTGGCTCTATCATCCCATCTTTGCCCAAGCTGTGCCCTGCCCACCCAGTCCCAGCTTTAGCAGCTAATGCAGAGTGTGGGTACTGAAGTACATCAGACTATGGTCTAACACTTGATCCTCTGGACTCATCTTCCTATCTGTATGTGTTAGTCCGGGTAGACTAGAGGAACAAATTTCAGAGACACGCATATAGGTATAAGGAAAGGGTTTATATACAAAAGAAATGTGACCCTAAGAAGGCATCCCAATCCAGTCCAGTGCAAAGTCATACGTCCAATAATAACCCATATGCCCGAAATCAGTCTATAAAGTCTGCTTCCGACTCAGGAAGTCACAGGTCAGTGGGTGCAGAATTCTGGCGCTGGCAGGGGTCTCCCCATGGCTCCTCGCTTCCAGGGCTCAGGTCCATCAACAGCATGCCACTCCAGCTTCAGAGGTCTGTCTTCATCAGGGCTAAGCCGTGTGGTCTTTCCGCTGGCTCTTCCAGCCTCCCAGCCGCCGCCATTCTGTGTTGCCTGAGCTTAATCATCCCTGAAACTAACTCCCAACAACTGGGGAAGACAGCTTCTCATCTTCACGAGGGAAATATCGCGAGATTTCCCTGGAGTCTCAGGTGAAAGCCATGCCCACAAAGAGGCCTCATCAGCTACTCAATGGCTTTCTCCTGATTAACAAGCCAGACTCCACCCCTACATTTCAATTATAAAATTAACATAAGCACATGACTGCCACACTGTAGCAATTGATATTTAATCATAGTTAAGGGTTACTGAGCATTTACATGCCAAAGAACCCTGCTGGCACTTCCGGTTAGGTAGTGGACTGCCTAACCACAGGTTGGCAGTTCAAACCTGCCCAGTCGCTCTGCAGAAGAAGATGAGGCCGTCTACTCCTGTAAACATTAGATGTCAGAACCCCTTTATAATATTGCTGAGTCGGAATTGACTTTATGGCAGAGTTTGCTTTGGGTTGTTTTTGTTTTGTTTTGTTTTTGTGTGTGTGGCATCACTGCCCTGGTGGGAGCAGGAAGCCCAGCCTTGCTCCTGGAGAGCTGCTGCTGGATTCGAACCATCAGCCCTGTGGGCCGCAGTCCCAACCACTACGCCACCAGGGCTCAGCCTGCTTTGGGTTTAAAATATGCCTAGCACTGCTATAAGCATAGTCCCTTACTGAATCCTTAAAGCAATTCTGGAAGTGTTTAGTGTGAGTACCCATGTTTTGCAAATGAGGGACAATTACTTCCCCCGGTAACAGATGCTAAGAGGTAGAGACCATTATCTGCCTCCCATCTTCCTCGTTGACCGGAGTCTTAGTCTAAAATGGATCACGGGAATTCCATTCTCCTTGACAATGTCTAGGAATGGAAATATAACATGGTTCTGGCCAATAATTCATAGGGGGTGGGGGGAATTTGGAATCTAAGGATCTTCGAAGAAAGCTGGCCCCTCTCCATCTTTGAATAGTACGTTATTTAACCCATGCGGTCTGGAGTTGTTGCAGTTAGTTTGCAAGCCTGAGAACCAAGAGCCCTTGCTATCGGGTGAATTCTGATTCACAGCGACCCTACAGGTCAAAAAACTGCCCAGGCAGAGTAGGCTGTCACGTCTTCCCCCTGCAACAGTGGCTTCGCATCGCTCACCTGTCAGTGAGCAGCCATGTTTACCACAAGCCTGACGTGCCAATAAATTGAAAGCATCAGCGTTTTAGTCCAAAGAGCCTAGGTGTTTTGTTTTTGTTTTTTAATCAGTGTTAAGCAGGCAAATTAATCAAAATTGAATCTGGAGCTATCCTCTCTCTATACGGCAGCGAGAAAGAAAAATTTCTCTGCTGTTTTGACACTTAGCGGGGTCTTTTTTCTCCTTGCAATCTACCCCACGGTAGAGACAGACTGTCATTTTTACTGAAGTTGCCATGTGCAGGGACTATGCTGTGTAAATAACATTTTCTTCAACCCCTAGGCTGGGCGCCTGCCCTGAGGGTCACCACTAGTCAGCAGCAGAGCAGTAATGAAGATGAAATGAAGGGACATGTGGCCTTCTTTCACTCCCTGGGGACCCCAAAGCCATTACTCCCGCCCTAAAGCAGGTGGGAGTTGGTGGCAGAGGCATCTGCAAATGAACCTTTCCCTTACAGGAGAATATGACACTTCCAAAAAAGGGACCCCTTGGAGCTGAAGTGAAAATGTTTGATGGCATGGTAGTCGGTGTCCTAGCCCGTTCCCTTTCCCCCCAACGTCACAGAGGGCTAGGTAGGGAAGATGCCATGGTTTGTTTGTTTTTTTGGTTTGTTTTGTTCTATCCTAACCCTAACCCTAGATGACAAGTTTTAAGAGTGAATTAATCCATCTACTTCTGAGTCCTACCCCAAAAGGTCCCCTCTGCCACAACTTCCAGGCTGGGGGCTTGCCCTGACACTCACCATGCCACAGATTTGGCCAATAGCCCGGGACTGGTAGTCACACCCATTTCACTACCAGGGGCTAGACACTTCGGGTCCTGAAAGCAGCTACAGGTGCAGGTGTTCGTGCTGCAAATCTACATGCCAAGATGAAAAGGTATGAGAGAGAACACTCCGTGTGGCTAAGACGGGCAATAGCAGGTGCTCATGTTCTGCAGCAGGTAACATGTAAAATTCAAATGTGTATTCAAATAGACATTAAAAATGGACATACTGGGGGCTGAGCCCCGGTGGCGTAAGTGGTTGAGTGCGGAACTGCAACCCGCAGGCTTGGCAGTTCAAATCCAGCGATGGCTGGATAGCGCCCACGACCACCAGAGGCAGTGATGCCCATTAAAAAAAAAAAAATTCAATTCCCGCTCACAGGAGCAAAGGCTGGGCCTCCTACTCCCACCACCAGGGCAGTGATGCCTTAAAAAAAAAAAAATGGACATACTGAGCACTCTCTCGCTTCAGGAGGGAAAAAAATGAATATGTTAAGGTGACTTCCTGTGGGACGTTGGTGGCACAGTGATGATAGCACCAAACCAGCAGCCGCCTGCTTCCGTGACAGGACTGCCTGGGACTCTCGCTCGGACAGCTCTACGGACCGGGAGGGCTGCCGAGGCACGACTGGCTTGAGAGCCCTCAATTGGTTCTCAGTTTGCTGGCTATATATCAAAAAATTGGAAACCACCTAGATGTCTCGGGAAGGGGGCGGGCAGGGTACATATGACAGTACACCCTTATAATGGAATACAATGCAGCTGTTAAAAAAGAGGAGGTAGAATGGTGATATACATTTTAATGTAATAATATATATTATCTCATTTTCATTTAAAAAAAATCTAGTATCAAAACATAGAAAAAATAGAGAGCAATATAGTCACACCAGCAAATTAAAAGTGGTTTTGGAAGGAGCAGTGGGATTTGACGTTTGGGCGATTTTTTTTTCTTCCTACATTCAAGTGACACAAGGCATGCTGGTCTGTCTGTACGACACATACTCCTGAAAAGGAGCAGTAAACGTGAACGAGGGGAAGCGGGCCCAGACCGGAAGATGTGTTTCCTCACTGTATGGCCCAGCGTGTCCCGAGGGCAGGGTTGTAGAGTCGCCGTGTGGAAGACGCCTGCAGTCTTCGTCCTGGGGGGTCTGCACAGGCATCCAGCAGTATCAGGAGGCTCAAACACACGAGGGCTGGGATGTACGTGCTCAGGGACTCATTCAGAGCCACCAAAGTGCAGATAGCCCCTAAAATGGAAAGTGAAGTCCTCAAGGCTTCCTGGAAGCACCCAGGAGGCCAGAGAGCTCCGGGGGTCTGCAGCCCGGTCACCCACTGAAGCTAAAGCCTCCCACAGCTCCCAAGCAACACCCTACAAACCAGTTGTGCTCATCTCTCTGCCTCCTCCCCCCCCCCCCCCCCCCCCCCCCCCCCCAGACCAGGAAGTAGAAGTGCCTTGAACTAAGTAGTCCTGTCAGACAGGAAAGAAACGGGCAATTCAGCTTGGTGTTGCTGCAAAAATTGCTCCCTGCTCCGTCTCTTTTCTTAAGCTTACATTACCGGAAAAGAGGCGGCCCAGGGTTTAGTAGCGGAGACATGGCAATGATCTAGAAATGAGAGAAGCTCCGGAGATGAAAATAAAGCCTGGGGGAGGTGGGGTAGCGGCAATCGTGACACAAAGCCAGGGGATACAGTTGAAGAGACTAAAGATGTCTGCCCTTTGAAGTGACAGCTGTCTTTTCCTAAAGCAGAGCATCTATGAGGGGGAACTGGCTGCCTGTCCCCAGGAAATTCTTCTCCCTTCTGTGCAAGGCCCCCCAGCTTCCCTGGTCTCTGCACCCACCTGCCAGGCACCTAAGTCAAACGGCAGCTGCTACTCTCTCTATCTCCTCATTCCAGGAGTTGGGAGAGGAATGGGTGGGTTTGGAGGCCCTGGGGATACAGTACATCCTAGCGCAGAATCATATGCAGCCGCTAGAAGTGATGAGGTAGAGGGTACAACTGACATGGATGTGTGTTATATTAAGTCTGAAAAGCTCCTGTCCTAGCCTGAAGACTAGGGCAATGGCGGTAAAGTACTAAGTGCTCCTAGTCCCCCAAAAGTCGGTGTAACAGGAAAGGGGAACAGTCAGGTCTCTTCACTCTTAACTCCCTGTTCCCCGCTGCCCACCCGAACAGCCTCCTTACCAATCATGAGCAGCGTCAAAAGGAAGTTACTGATCAACTGCAGGATTGAGGAGCCCAGGACCAGCAGCGACCCAGCCAACAATTCCAGCCAGCCCACGGCAGCTTGGTAGCTCAAGGGATCTGGCTGGTAACCGAACACCTTCAACGGGAATACCTCAGCAAACTGCTCGAACAGGGCTTTCTAGGGGCAGCAGAGAATGCACATCAGCCACACGCCACAACCCAGTGCTCCTTCTCTCTGCTGGGGCATTTGTGCCTGCAGGCTGCCACACCTAGGTGCGGGCAGGGCAGGTCCAGGGCTGAGGCAAGCCTGGGGAGGAAAGGCCTCCCCGTGGGGCTGAGCTTTGGAATTCGCCAACGGGCTTTAAGCTGGTTCCAAGTGAGAACAGCTGGGGGATGGTGCCAGGCTGGGCGGGCGTCTCTCCAGACCAGGTGAACTGCCTTTGGGTTTTCCCATCTTGTGCCAAGGCCTTGGCAACAGCTACTTTCTTTGGGCCTGGCCTGGCTTCTCTGCAGGCTTTTCTGCGCAGGGTGTTTTGGGAGAAGGGGAGGGGAGGGGAGGGTGGCGGGCAGACTGCTGCCGATTAAGCAGATTCCCCCCAGCCTCCCTTGGTCTTACTGCAGCAGTCGCAAAGGGAGTTTTGAAGTGGTTCCACCTGCTGACTCAGGCTCCGTCCTGGGCCAAATGACAACCTTTGGAGTGCGGGGAGCTACTTTTCCTGCTCCACCAGGCTCATCCGCTGCCAGGGGGGACCATACGGCTCTGCGGAGGGAGTTCCCCCAACCACCCACCATGGAGCGTGGCCAGGAGACAGGCTGGTGGGGGTCTCCAACCTGGTTTCTTTCAGGTGTGACCCCCCAGGGCACCTTAGCTTTCCCACGTGTCTGGGCACAGACACGGGAACGTCTAAGTTTCGAACGGCCGCCTGACTTCCTGGAGGACCTTCAGGTCACGGCCCCTTAAGTTTATTACCGCCCCACCCTGCACACTCAAACCACCCCCCACCCCTGCCGATGACTCAAGCGAAAGTAAAAGGAGTTCGTTCAGTCACTTTTCCATTCCCTCCATTTTCCTCCGGCAAGCTCCCCGGGGCCCCGGTTTTACCTGGGGGCCGCCACCGCGCTGCCGGATGGGGACGGCCCCCGACGGTTTCCGGGGGGAGGGTCGGGGAAGTCGGGGAAACTCGCCCGGGACGCCGCCCAGCCCCGCGGTCCAGGTTCTCTGTCGTCCCCCCACCCCCCGCCAGCTCCAGCTCCGGGGGACTAACGGCCGAGGGCCCCCCGCCCCCCCTCACCATCTGCTCGGACACCGGGGCGGCGATCTGCGCCGAGAGCTTGGCGGCGCCCGCGAGCACGAAGAAGCCGCCGAGCAGCACGCGCAGCGCGGCGAGCAGGAGCGCCATGGCCGCGCACGCCGTCCGTCCGTCCGTCCGCCCGGCCGGCCCCGCCGAGACCCGCCCCCGGCGCCGGGTCATTTCCTCCCTCCGCGCGGCCGGAAGACCCGCGCCCCGAGCCGCGCCTGGGCGCCCGGGGCCGCGCCGTGCGGGCGGGTCGTGCCCGGGTCCCCGGTGCGCTCGCCGGGTGGCCAGGCGCACGCCGAAGACGCGCGTGTCTGCTCCTCCAGCCAGCCTGGGGGCTCGGCCCGCGGGTCCGAGGGCGTGACGCGGGCGGCTGCCTCGGGGACGTCCGTGACGTCCGATGGCCCGGGATGTTCGTCAGCAAAGTTTGTTAACCGGCCCAGCACAGGATCCAGAGCTCAAAGTTGTTGTTGTTGTTGTTTTTAACTTTATTTATTTATTTATTTATTTAGTGGCATCACTGCCCTGGTGGGAGTAGGAAACCCAGCCTTGCTCCTGGAGAGCTGCTACTGGATGTGAACCGTCAACCCTGTGGGAGCTCAACGTTATTTTTAAATGAGAAAACCCATTTCGAGAATTAGTAGTGAATCATCATGAGCCATTATACAATTATTTGCTCTTTTCTCCCTGCCGGACACACGTGTCCTCTTTGATGTCTCAGCTGGGAAATTGAAGGGTGGGAAGTGCTGCGATGCGCAGGTCCTAAGCCTCCGCTGCCCACATCACTCCCAGCCGCTCTGACCTAACGTGTAGCGTCGAGACAGAGCTAGGATGGGCGACGGGGCCCCAAAGTCAGTTGACTCCGGTTTTTATTTCTTTTATTAGCCTCAGCCTCACACAAGCTCGTGATCTGTTCTTGCGTTACATGTTTTAATTATTAAGGGAATCAGAGATTTCATGGTAGGAGGAGGTGCGCTGCGGAGTTAGTCGTCAGTAACAAACAGTAGGTCATGTAAAGCTTAGTCTTCACTGTCTAGTCCCAACCGGGGCCATCCGGACACCAACCAAACCCCTCGACATCAAATCGATTGCATTCATAGCAAACCTCTGGGAAGCCGAGGGTTAAGAAGGCTGTATGTACATCGGAGCAGACAACGTCCTCTTTCTCCCCAGGAGCACCGAGCAAAACATCAAACTGCCTCAGCTGAAGAATGCACTGTCCCAGGTGCACTAAAGGCCAAACTGTTTAGCCTCCAGGTTATGCTATTACATTGGGATTCTGGGCTTCTCATTGCCTGTGCTCTTTATAAGGTACCCATCATGAAAGGGTTAAATTCTTTACCTAGGACTATGCTGTAAAAATGCATAATTATTAAATCCGTCAACAAATACAAAGAAAATTCTAAAACATTTAATTACTAAAAAGCAAACTCAAAATGGAGAATTACATGTTAGGATATATAGAGATACATAATACGCATATATAAGATTTAACACAAAATTATAGGCTTCGATGATAATGCAAACTTTGCCATTCTTTCTCTTTTACCAATTTTCCTAATATGGAGGCATATTAAAGATGTGACTGCAAGTCGTAGGACTGGGTCAGAGCCAACAGATTTCTTTGTTTTGACTCCATCAAAGCTGAAAATGTAGCATCACATAGACTGTTAAAAAAGTGATACAAGTTTCATTGCCTTTTCATGGAGTTTAGGAAACTTGTCTTACCTTTGTTCAAAACTGAGTTACAGGCATTAATTTAAATATTGGTTGTAATTCTAAATCTGAGGATAAATGGGTTAGCTTTTCTTCTTCAAAGTTGATGAGATTACGGTTTTGGTGATTCAGAAAAAGGGTTGGTTATGCGTAAAGTTCCTGAATGCAAGTCAACTTCTGGTGGGTAACAGCCATTGACTGATATTCGAGAGACTCTTTCCATGTGTTCTAGAATCATGACTGTGAGGCTGCTCATGGTTAATTGTGACAAGTTTGAGAGCTCAAAATGAAGGGAGCATATCATTTTCATTCTCTGGTGTGCGCTTCACCCATGCTTCCAATTTTCTCTTAAATATATCAGTTTTACTATATCTATATATATATAGGTATATAGATATATATATAGAGAGAGAGAGAGCTTGCAAGAGTTGTCATAGTGCCTTGGAGACTTGAATTTAACTCACATGTGAATATATATATATAATAGGCCCGCTTTGCAATCCATTCTTGGTCATGAAAACATTGGGCCAAATCTGAAAGCTTTTTTTATTTTTCTTTCGCATCACTGCCCTGGTGGGAATAGGAAGCCCAGCCTTGCTCCTGGAGAGCTGCTGCTGGATTTGAACCATCAACCCTGTGGACTGTAGTCCCGCACACAACCACTGCGACACCAGGGCTCAGCTCAAATGCTTTTTATTTAAAAATATCTCAATTTCATGCTGTAATTCAAAGTATCATGTTAAAATCCCCCTCTGGCTATCCCATGTACCTCAACATGAAGTGGGAGATTCACACGTGCTGCTGCGCATCTTTTTGTACAAAATTGTTGACATACATAGATTTAATGCATTGCTCTTGATAAAACTTAAAATTTGAGCTGCTTGTAAGAGAATGTCATGTAAGTATGGAGACGACTTTCCTGCTGCTAAATGTTCACAGTGAATAAAACAATGAGTAAATACCACTGGATTCATAGAAACTTCTTGAATTTTTTCCATTAAACCAGAACCTGCCAGTCATGTTTGCAGGTCCATCTGTACAGAAATCAACACAGTGTTTCCAATTCCGAGGTTTACTCTTGATGTGTTTATTAATTCAAATATTTCAAAACCAGCTTTTTGAGACAGCATTTCAATGCCACGCAAGAATTCTTTATATCACGACAATCATAATCAATGAAACAAATGTAGCACAAAAGAAGGGTGGTGTTTGGTATCTCTGATGTCTCAGCTATCTGAAGGGCGAACCATTTTGACTGACTTTTTGAATCAGCTGATCTTCCATGTCTGCAGATCGCTCATCAATCTTGTGTCCAGTTGTATTACGAGAAAGAGAGGTGGTTTTCATTTTGTCTCCAGCCCTTGAACCCCAAACTTCTGAGCACATTTCTATGGAATAAGGCTTAATTAATTCTTCAGCAATGGAAAATGGCTTCTTGCTGGCAGCAATTTGGAAAGCAATTAAGTAAGAAGCTTTCACAAGTGACTTTTCAACTAGTAAACACTTTTTTTTAAAGAACTGTTGTAACATTCCATTTCAAGAGACTTTTGCTCCAAAAAAAATGTAGCTTGTTTTCTAATTCTGAGCATTGTGTTGTCAAATGATACGTGAGATTTACTGGCTGCCTATTTTCAATGGGAAAGATTTCCCCACAAATGACACACTGTGAACTGGGTGAACTTCCTTTTGATTCCAGGCAGATAATAAAGGCGACTTTCAAATACTCAGCATCGTAAGTCTGGAAGAAAGCCTCTTTTTTTTCTTCGCAGGTTGAGAATCAAGATCTGAATCATTTTTCTCACTAGGTAGACGTATATCTGAATGAAATATTTGAATCTATTATTTTCAGGTAAAACAAGCAGTATTCCTTATGTTTGCCACAATACATTAAAAAAAATTCTATTCCACCACTATTTCCATTTAACAAAGGAATACACTGATTAAATATGAGCCGTAATACCTCCATGATGCCATTGAGAAGTCAATCTCTCCTTCCTTTGTCCGAAGTTGAGTCACTGACTGTAAGTACCTCTGTAGGTGGTGGTATATGCAAGTAATGTCATGTGATCAATACATGACTGAACTTAGGGCTAAATTAATAAAACTCATCAAATTAGGAAAAGATACTTTTAGAGGGTTCAGAAACAAGGAAAATGTGTTACAAAATGTCAGCATTTGGTGAATAGACAGGAAGGCCTTACTGGTGTTTTGTTGTGCTATTTTTACAACTTTCTGAATTTTCTAATTTATCAAAATTAAAGTTGGGGAAAAAAAGGGGATTCATTATCCGTTCTCATACCCTGCGTGCATGAGGGAATAGAGAAAGGAGCTTTCGTGAACACTGCTGTTAGGAGCATAAACTGATTACACTTTTCAGAGCGCAATTTATTTAGCAACACATCAAAAACCTGAAAAACATCTGCCTCTAAAATCAGTCATTCCGATGCTTAGAATTTATCCTAAGGACATAATTAGACAAGCACACAGGAATTCTTTCACTCCGCTTAATGCAATATTGTTTATAATATTAAACACCCAGAAGCAACCTAAATGCCCAGTCTCATGTGGTTAGCTGCCACTTAATCAATTGCAACTCCGGCAGCCCTAGATGTGCAGGCACAAAGAGCCCTGTCAGGCTTTTAAGACCGTGACCTTTTAGAGACAGCCAGCCAGGCCTCTTTTCCAAGGTGCCTCTGGGTAGTCAGAATTACCAACTTTTCCACAAGTAGCATGGCACACAACAGTCTGTGCCATCCAGGGATTCCTTAGTGCTGTGGGGCAACTGTATTATTTATGTCAGTATCTATGCATTCATTAAGAATGTCTCTAAACATTTACTTTCTATCTGAGCCCTGATATTTTTTTAAACAGACTTTTCTTATATGGACTTGACTGCCATGTTTATACCAATATTTCTAACACTTTGCCATAAGATACATGTTTTCAAATGCACAGAACTGGGCAAGATGGCTCTGGAGTGAATGCTTTCAAAGAACATTAAGTACTGAACCCTGGCGTGCTCCCAGCTAGGTGTGTAATCTAAAGGAGACAGAAAGAGGTGAAATAGGAATACAATATTGGAAGGTGTAAAAAAAAAAAAAAAGAATGTCGATGCATATTTAAATGCATACTAATTGGAAATGTTTCCAATAAGCCGACAAAGAAAATGTAGTTTTCTAACAATATATAGAAAATAACACCAGACCCGGGCCCCAGACTCCATTTTTGGTACTCCCTCAGCACTTCTTTGCTCTGCTCCCCTTGTTGTTCTGTTGCACGCCCTCAGTGCTTTGCCCTGGTGTGGTGGGGACCCTTTGGGTACAAACCCCACATTGTGTCTCCAGTGCTGGCCGCTGCAGGGCTGTGGGTCAGTGTGGGGTGTCTCGACTCACAGTGGGGCCAGCCACATGGTCCTCTCTGTGCATTGGCTGCTCCAAGCGGGGCCATTGTCCCAGGGCTTGGTGGACCAGGGTGCGCTCCACTCCCTTCCTCCCCCTTCATTTGCTCCCGCTTCTGTCTGGGCAAGGTAGGTCAGACGGTGTAGTGTTGTTGTCTTTGGAACCCACTTCCAGAGTGGGGGTCAGGCCGTCCTGGTTGGCGCAGACCCAGTAGTCCGGTCTTTTCAGGGATTCCTCCCCTGTTATGTTGTCTCATTGGCCATGTTGGCACAGTAAACCTATCACGCTCACACGTTTCAATGTTCACCGATCCTTTACTACTCTCCATATGTGTACATAACCATGCATTAATAACTTAGCACCATGATACAGTCAGTGACATAGGACATGAATTGATTTGCAAGTTGTGTGGAAATCAAATTGTGTATAAGCAGTCCTTGGGTTATAAATGAGTCTAATCGTGTCTTTAAGCTGAATTTGCAATAAGTTGGAACAGTTGGGTACAGTTAATATCTAATGCCAGTGGATCGAGTGTTTGTCTTAGTGTGTATAGTGTACCTTTCTGAGCATAAATAAATGAGAAACACAGTTACACTAAAACATCTTTATTATAGTAACAGGGTAGTAATATTACTGTTTTGATGCACATCACAAAGTAACACCAATCTGTTATGATAAACTATTGTATGTGCTTCCAATTTTTAATGTAACAAGTTTTATAGGGATTGGAGCCACAGACACAAATATGGTCAGACACTGCTCTAAAGGATGTTACATGGCTGTGTACCATAAATTCAAGTGTACAGATAGCATATCATTTTGTTGTTGCTGCTGTTGTTGTTGTTTGGGAGGCATCACTGCCCTCTGGTGGGAGTAGGAAGGCCAGCCTTGCTCCTGGAGAGCTGCTGCTGGATTTGAACCACCAGCCCAGAGGACCGAAGTCCCTCATGAAACCACTACACCACCAGGGCTCAGCCCCAGATAGTGTATCATTTTAACAGGAATGCAAAATAATCAGATTTACTGAAGGAAGATTCTCCCTGACTCCTCCCCAAATGAAACTATTCAACAGAAAAACTCATGATTACCTGTTGCCACACTAAATTTCAGAGAGTCCACTATGAAGTAAAACTAAAATCAGAAGATGCTTTGGAAAGAAAGGTCTTTTGAAACAAGTGAAAACATAAGAGTATGGGAATTAAAAGTAGGAGAGTACATCAAAAAGTTTTGCTACAAAATAGTAGAACCCTTTATTAAACCAAAATATCAAATTACAAAGCTATTGTTTCTTGACATATCCTGCGTCGAGGTCTGTGAGTTTATGAAGACAATAGTCACCGCCCTCACACTTGTGCAAAGAGATCTATGCTCTCTGATTGACACCACATCCACAGAGTGGCTTTGGCATCCCCAGGGTTCGAACTGTATTCCTTTTCAATCATCTTTTGAGTCTGAGTAACAAAAAGAAGTTTGAAGGGGCAAGATAAAGACTATTAGGTGGATGGGAGAAGGTTTCATAATAGAATTTTTATAGGGCAGTTCTTGCTACCCTCAAAGAATGAGCAGGTATGTTGTCATACAAAAAAAAAAGAATCCCTTACCACAATTTTCTTGGCCTTTTTCTCACCAATGCAATATATATAATTTCATCATACTAAGTCCCCCTTATTGTTCTGGGTCCACCCTTGGCGTCCGCACAACAGTCACCCTAACCTGAGCACACCACTCTGCCTTGACTTTAGATAGCACAGCAGACCCACTCAGCAGCCACTGCTTTGAGAAGCCCTTGCTCTCTGGACTGTGTTAAATATATCCCAAACTCATCCCTGTTTAAGATTCATCCCCATTTAAGATTCGTCGCTAGCTTTGATTCTGACAGTGCTCCTGTTCCCCATCAGACAGAAAGCTCACTGAGGCCAAGATGTTCACTTAAAACCGAAAATGCAGACCCCCGTGCGATCCCAACTTCAGGTGCTACCACATCAATAATAACCCGGCAGTCTTTCTTTTCCGGTTTCTGGATCTCAGCCACAGATTTCTCACTCGCCAAGGTTGGTGGTCTTCACTCTCTTGACTCATCTTTGAGGGCTTCCTGACCCTTCCTTACAATCGATGCTCGAGCCATCTGAAAACTGTTGTTTTGGTTTTTTGCCACTAAGTGCCTATGAGATTATATCTTGTTTTGAAACTGTTATTTTATGGGGGAAAGCTGCACGGTAAAGGTCTCACTAGGGCTAAGCTCCAGTGGCGTAAGTGGTTGAGTGCAGGACTGCGGCCCGCGGGCAATGGCGGTTCAAATCCAGCAGTAGCTCTCAGGAGCAGAACTGGGTAGCTCCCACGACCACCAGAGGCAGTGATGCCCCAAAAAAAAAACAAAAAACAAACAAACAAAAAAAAAGGTCTTACTGATCAGAGAGGAAGTCTACGAGGTCTTGGTACAATTTTGGAACTAGCCATTTTCTCAAAAGTCACTTTTCCCACCTTAATAAGACTAAGACAAATATATTACTGAGAGAACTTGTCTGCATCTAGTCACGGATCACAGAAGTATGTTTAAAGACATTTTTAGTGTGTTTTAATCCCTGTTTGAACACATGCATTTATAAACAGTGACCCTACAAGAATACTTTTTGACTTATTCTCCTGGTTAACATGACCCTGGCAAGCACTTAACCTTGTTAAGTTCAAACAATTTTCCTGACCACCAAAACTCCTGAGACACGGGAGTTTGTTTGCTTTTACCAACAACTGGATTCAAAGTACTAAAAAATAAAAAATAAACAGGTTAGATTAGTAATGTTTTCAATTACACTTGTATAATGGAACTTATTCCATCTTGTCAATAAATTTGGAAACTTCAGCATCCATACACAGGTGGGTTCCACTCGACACATAGTGCTTCATGTGCACATGAATTCAATATAGTAATTAGCAGTGGTAGTAACTATTATAAAGGAATAAATCGTGTTCAGAAACTATAAGGGGATTTCAGAAAATTCCATTATCTCTTAATTCCATTTTTCCCACAAACTTTTTGAAGTCCACTCATACACACTCAAAAAATTAAAGTTTTCACATTGAGAAATTGCTGGCTGCTTTCTTTTCCTTTCTTAAAAATGCAGGTAAAAAAGTCCTACTTGTGAAAAGTCCAAGGACACATACCTGTCTGACATTGCCTGTGTCATATATGTGGCTTGCAAGAGGTGGCCTTGGTCTGCATGACACGCTTGCACAATACTGCTTTGCTACTGTTTTGGAGTTTGGAAGGTTGGGATGAAGGAAGTTTCATGGCAAATGCTTGCGTAATCTCCTAGTTAAAAATATATTCAGAAACCAAAGAGGTTTTTTTTAGTACCTTACTACTGACTACAATTGTTATCAATTGAAGGGGGGCATGTATCAAGATTGCATAAAAGACCAATAAGCATACTTCTGAGAAATAATTCCTCTGAAAGGGCATGATAAGCTGGAAAATCTGTACTAACTCCTAATACTTCTAATCAATATCAGTACCATGTACTGATTTTAAACCATACTCTGTTTATAGTAAAATCAAAACAATGAAAATAGTTCTTGCTGGTTAAGAAAATTGTCTATCCACAAAAATTTTATGCCACCTCAAGCCATATGCAAGAACAAATTCCATTATCAATTAAAGACCTCACCATAAAAAAGCAAAACTTTAAAATAATTAGAGAGCTTTCAAATGGCCAAACACAGAGAAGACATTAAGGAAAGCATAAAATAACAAAACACACTGGAACACACATGCACATGCATACACACACAAAGGCAAAAATCTTTCAAAAGAAAGAATATTGATTTATTTGCCTCCGAATTGAAAAATGTTGCAACAAAGCTCTTTAAAAACAAAGTCCTGTGCTGTTTAAAGGTAAACAAGCATGGGAGAATATATTCAAATATACTTATTTGTGTAAAAAAAACCCTATTTACTGAACATTTACTTTATAGTCAGACACTGTTCTAAGTCCTGAGGACAGAGCAGAAAACAAGAAAAATCTTGCTCTTGTGGGACTTAGATTAGAGAGGAACACAGAAAACAAACAAGTTAAACCAACAGCTAATGTATAATTCCAGATAGTGATAAGAGCTAGTAAGAAAAATAAAGCAAGGCAGGGAACAGAAAACAAAGGTAGGGCATGCAAAGGATAATTCTGGAGTAAATATCTGAGCAATGACCCTCTGAATTGCTAACAGCAAGAAAGCCATGCAGAGTCAGAGGATTATAGGCAAAGGACGTGTGGGGGCAAAGCCTTGAAGTGAAAATGAGCTGGGCCTACGTTACGACCATCAACATCGCCGAAACAGAAGAAGAGTGATACATTTGGAGCCACAAGCAGAAGCCAAGTCATGTAGGCTCTGAAAGGTCTTGGAAACATAATATTAGGAAGTCACTGAGGTCATATTTAAATTTACTTTTTGTTTTTTGGGGTTTTTTTTTTGGGGGGGGGCAGGTCATCACTGCCCTGGTGGGAGTAGGAAGCCCAACCTTGCTTCTGGAGAGCTGCTGCTGGATTTGGACCGCCGACCCTGTGAGCCGCAGTCCCGCACACAACCACTACGCCACCAGGGCTCAACCCCTAAATTTACTTCTTTTTTACAAAAATCAGAAAGGTATAAAAGGGTATTTATATGAAAAATTAGTTTTCCACACTTATGCGTCATCTATCCAGAATAGACCTTGAATACAACCACTGTCCCCAGCTTCTGATATATCCTTCTAGAGATGACCTATTTAATTCAGTTAGTTTGTATCTTACTGCAAATAGTACTTTTGTCATTAAGCGAGCTGTTAGCGACCCTATGAATCCTGTGCACCCCAGAACCGAACACTGCCCAGTCGTGGGCCATCCTCACGGGCTTCAGCTTATTGTTGCAGCACTGTGTTCATCCATCCTCTCGAGGGTCTTCCTCTCTTTCCCAGCCCCTCTGCTTCACCAAGCAGGATGGCCTTCTCAAAGGACTGGTCTCTCATGGCAAGTTCAAAGTATATAAAAATCTCACCATTCTTGCCTGTAAGGAGCCCTCTGGCCATACTTCTTCCAAGATAGACTTGCTTGTTCTTTGGACAGTCCATGGTAATTCCAATGTTATTCACTAGTATCATAATTCAAATGCACCGATTCTTCCTTGGTCTTCCTTCTTCAAAGTCCAATTTTCACACGCATATTAGGTGTCTGAAAATACCAAGACTTAGGTCAAGTGCACCTTAGTCTTCAAAGTCACCTCCTTGCTTCTCAACATTTTTGAAAGGTCTCGTGCTTCAGATTTATCTAATGCAATGCATACTTTGTCCTCTTGACTGCTGCTTCATGAGTATTTATTGTAGAGCTGAGCAAGACAAACTCTTGCACACCTTTTTGGTCTTCCTTACACTGAGCTGTGATCCACACTGAAGGCTGCAAGCTTTGATCTTCATCAGCAAGTTCTTCCTGTCCTCACTTTCAGCAAGCACAGTTGTGGCATCTGCATGTTGTAGGTGAATAAGCCTTCCTCTAGTCCTGATGCCACATTTTTCTTCATAAAATCCACTTTCTTGGATTATATGCTCAGCAAGCTTTCTTAGAAGTAGATTAGTAAATATGTTTTATTAAGTTGCCTATAAGCAGCTCCTTGTGGTTCAGCTTTACTGACTGTCTTAAGGCATTTGACTGTTGGATCACAACCCACTTTGGAGAACACTGAGAAGAATAGGATAGCCAGAACAGAACACTGTGCTCATGAGGAACCTGTCCATGGATCAAGAACCAGAACAAGGGTATACCACATGGCTTAAAATCAAGAAAGGTGTGCATCAGGATTGCATTCACTCACCACACTGATTCAATCTGTATGCTGAACAACTAATCAGAGGTACTGGATAATATGAAGAAGAATCTGACATCAGTATTGGAAGACTGCTTGTAAACAATGTATAGTATGTAGGTGATATATAACCTCGTGGGGCACTTAACATAATCTTCTGTCAACTTGAGTGAAGGGGTAGAGTCTAGCCTTTCGATCAGGTCACAACTTGATGACCTCATTTGGAGGCAAGATGGAAATAAATAGGCCAGTCCCACTCTCTCTAGCTTCCCTTTCCTGCTGTGGGCTGAAGGAGATTTGTGGAGACCCACACCAGCATTGAGATGCTTCCACTGCCACTGGATCCACAAGACCTTCTACCCACTGATCTGTGATCTTCCTGCATTTGGCATCATGGCATGTGCCGTGTAAGTCTGAAGAGGAATTTATGGACTAGTATCAAACATGTGGGCTAATATCGGAGTTATGGACTTGATCTGGACTGGGATGGGATATTTTCTCAATATATAATTGCTCTTTGATATAAAGCTCCTTCTTTACATTTATGAGAATGTCTGAGAGTGAGGAGGACTTGAAGCACTGTTGATGAAGATCAAGGATTGCAGCCTTCAGTGTGGATTACAACCCAATGTAAAGAATAAAGAAGACCGAGAGCCTCATATCTGGGCCAATAGGTAGCATCAAGATAAATGGAAAATTACAGTGAGTACAGGGGCAAAAAAATGTTCTAAAGTTGATTGTGGTAAAGATTATACAATGCTTCTTGATATGGTTAAACTACTGAGTTGTCTGATATGTGGGCAATGTGCCAGTAAAACTGTTAAAAATAATCAGAAAAAAGATTGAATTTGTCAAGGATTTGTTCTTGCTTGGCTCCACAAACAGTGCTCATGGAAGCAACAGTCAGGAGATGAAATGACACATTGCATTGGATAAATCTACTGCAGCAGACCTCTTTCAAGTGATGAAAAACAGGTAAGTTACTTTGAGGATTAGGGTGCATCAGAGACAAGTCAAAGTATTCTCAATCTCCTCATATGCATGCGAAAATTGGACACTGAAAAAAAAAGAAAATTGGACACTGAATAAGGAAGACTAAAGAATCGATGCATCTGAACTGTGGTGCTGACAAAGAATGTTGAGATTGAGAGTGCTGTGGACTGCCACCTGTCGAGGAAGAAAAATAGAATGTTTCTTAGAGACAAAGATGGTGAGACTGTGCCCTATGTGTTTTGGACATGCTATAATGAGAGACCCATCTCTAGAAATGGACATCATGCTTAGCAAAGTAGAAGCAGCGAAGAAGAGGAAGAAGAACCTCGACAGGATGGACTGACACCAGGGCTGCAACAATGGGCTCAAATAGAAGAACAACTGTGAGGCTGTGCAGGGCGGGGCAGTGTTTTCTCTGTCGTGCCTTGGGTTGGATCAGAACGGAGGCACTGGCTTCTAACAGCAACAATAATTAGCAGCTAAATAGTATTCCGTCATTAAATGTGACGTCAATAATTTGAACAGTCTCTGCTGCTCAATATGTAGGATATTGTAAATCTGTAGCTATTACATACAATGCTACGTGGATATATTTACACACAAAAAAAATTCTGCATGTGTTAACATACCTGTAAGTCTTAGAAGTGCTATTGATGGGTCAAAAGATAAAGGTTTTAACTCTGATGCTATTTTAAAGTTTATCTCTACAGAAATTATAAACAGAAACTGGGCTATCAGCAATGTCTCATCACTGAGCCTCTTCCCAATAGCATTGTGAAACACCTTGCCATTTCTCAGTGAGTTAAAAAATTATCTTACTAAAAGCTGATGATGGTCAGCTATCAAAAGATATATTGCACACAAGAGCAAATGAAGAGAGGAAGAGAGAGTGGCGTGTATCCAGGCCCATCGAGCCTCAAGAAAGATCTCCCCACTCAGAACAGCCCTTCCACAGAGAGGACCATATGGTCAGCCCCACTATGAAATACAGTGTCCTTTGATGACCCAAGGCCCTACGGTCACAACACTGGAGAAGCAGAGTCGGGAAGGCACCCGGTCTGACCCCACCACACCAAGGCAAGGACGTGCAGCAGAAAAGCGGGAGGAGCAGGGCATGGAGTTCCCAAGGGAGTGCCAAGGATATACTTTGGGACCAGGATGTGACACCCCATCTGACTCAACCAGAGGACACTCCTGCAGGTCAAGGACCAAACTTTGAACTATTTACAGGGTTTTCTTTTGATATTAGTATTTATTTATCTTTTACTTCTTTATATATTTTTCTGGACATTGGTTTTGTTTTTTTTTTTGGTTTTTTTTTTAGATTTTTTTTTGGGGGGGGGCGGGGGGGCATCACTGCTCTCCGGTGGTGGGAGTAGGAGGCCCAGCCCCACTGCTGGAATTGAACCTCCGTCCTAGTGGGCCGCAGTCCCGCGTACAACCACTACGCCATCGGGGCTCAGCCCTGGACATTGGTTTTTGTTGTTGTTGTTGTCATCCTTCTGGTTTCTTTTGTCGCTTCAACTTGCAATATCATGTTTATTTTTTTTGTACATACCATTATCTCTGCAATTCTTCAAAACAAGATAGGCCTGATGAATGGTCTGGAGGAGAAAACAATGGGACTGGTGGTTCTGGGAGCACATGAGAGATGGGGAAGTGGGGGAAAGGAGGTGGTTTTGTCTATTCTAGGGACAAGGGAACAACAAGAGATCCAAAATCAGTGGCAAGGTGGGTGTGAGAGGCCTGATAAGGATTGATCAAGAGCAATGTAAGAGAGAAAATACTGAAACCCAAATGGAGGCTGAGCATGATAATGGGACAACAGGAAAGTAAAAGGAAATAGAAGAAAGAGCTGGGGGATAAAGGGCATTTATACAGGCATGTACATAGGTGAACATATTTATATATGATGATGAGGAAATAATCCACATGCATATTCTTATAGGGTTAGTATTAAGACAGCAGATGGGCATTGGACCTCCACTCAAGTACTTCTTCAATGCAAGAACATTTTGTTCTATTAACCTGGCAATCCATGATGCTCACCTTCCAGACACGATACTGAAGACAAAGATGTGCATAAGCAAAGGTGGTGAAGAAAGCTGATGGTGCCCGGCTATCAAAAGATGTAGCATCTGGGGGTCTTCAAGGTTTGAAAGTAAGCAAGCAGCCATCTAGCTGAGAAGCAACAAAGCCCACATGGAAGAAGCACACCAGCCTGTGTGATTACGAGGTGTCGAAGGGATCAGGCATCAAAGAAAAATCTTATCATTATAAATGAGGGGGAGTACAGATTGGGGACCCAAAGCCCATCAATAGGTGAAGTAACATTCCCTTACAGAGAGGTCACAGGGAGGAGATGAGACAGTCAGTGTGCAGTGTAGCAACAATGAAATATGCAATTTTCCTCTAGTTCTTAAATGCTTTCTTCCACCCACTAACATGATCCCAATTCTACCTTACAAATCCAGCTAGACCAGGGGATGTACAGTGGAGCCGGAAACGTGGGGAATCCAGGACAGATGACCCCTTCAGGACCAGTGGTGGGAGTGGTGACACTGGGAGGGTAGAGGGATGGTGGAATAGAAAGGGAGAACCAATTTCAGGGATCTACATATAACCTCCTCCCTGGGGTATGGACAACAGGGAAGTGGATGAAGTGACACATCGGACAGTGTACGATATGATAAAATGACAACAATTTGTAAATTACTAAGGGTTCATGGGGGCGGGAGGGGAAATATAGGAAACTGATACTGGGGGTCTAAGTAAAAGGAGGATGTTTCGAGACTGAGGATGGCAACAAATGTGCAAATGTGGTCTGCATACAATTAATGTATGTATTGATCATGATAAGAGTTGCATGAAACCCCAATAAAATGATTACCAAAACAAAAGATGTAGCATCGGGGACCTTAAAGGCTTGAAGATAAACAAGTGGCCATCTGACTGAGAAGCAGCAAAGCCCACATGACAGAAGCACACGAGTCTTTGTGATCACAAGGTGTCAATGGGATTAGGTATCAGGCATCAAAGACCCATAACAAAAAGTTACATCAATGTCAAAAAAGGGGAGTGCAGAGTGGAGACTCAGAGCTATCTGTAGACAATTAGACATTCCCTTACAGAGGGTCACAAGGACATGATGAGCCAGTATAGCACCGATGATACATACAACTTTCCTCTAGTTCTTTAATGCGTCCTCCTCCCTCCTCCCCATGCCCCCACCCCACCACTATCATGATCCCAATTCTACCTTACAAATCCGGCTAGACCAGAGCAAGTACACTGCTACAGATAAGAACTGGAAACACAGGGAATCCAGGACAGATAAACCCCTCAGGACCAATAATGAAAGTAGTGATACCAGGAGGGGAAGAGGACAGTGGGCGGAGAAAGGGGGACTCGATCACAGTGATCTATATATAACCCCCTCCCTGGGTGACGAACAACAGAAAAGTGGGTGAAGGGAGATATCGGTCAGTATAAGACATGGGAAAATAACAACAATTTATAAATTACCAAGGGTTCGTGAGGGAGGGAAGGTAGGGGAAAGAGGGGCAAAATGAGGAGCTGATACCAAGGACTCAAGTAGAAAGAAAATGTTTTGAAAATGATGATGGCAACAAATGTACAAATGTGCTTGATACAATGGTTGGATGTATATATTGTGATGAGTTGTACGAGCCCCAAATATAATGATTTTTTTAAAATGTCACTACAATTAAAAAAGATTTAAAAAATCATCTTACTGTAGAGTTGTTTTTTGTCTATTTGTCTTAAGCATTATTTATATTTCTTCCTTCATCGTCCACTCATATCCATTGTCCCACTTTCATGTGTCTTTAAAAAATTTCTATGCAGTTTTAGAATAGGTACTATATAAAACTCAAAGATTCAAGTTGAAAACAATAAAAAATCATTTTCCTTCTTATATCCTTCCCCTTGTCATTCAATTTTCCTCAAACCAAAAGCAACCTTACTGCAACGGAGTGCATTGTTAATCACATTGACGCTAGAGGACCTAGAAGAATTGATTGCTCCATAGCCCCCAAGGCTGTAAATCTTTACGGGAACAGACAGCTTTATCTTGTTCCCTCGGAGTGGTTGTGTGGTTAGAACAGAACACATTGAGGTAAGCAGCCCAATGGCCAGCCCACAGCACTTCTTGATCCTCCAGATGGGAACCACCCTTGTTCAGTGCCTCCCAGAAGCATCCTTTCCATATGTACAAGTGCCTGGACATGCAAAAGTCACTGCCACAGAGTCGATTTTCACTCACAGCAACTCCACAGGACAGAGCTGAACTTCCCCCTGGGTGATGCTTCACAGGAGCCGACAGCCTCTTTCTCTCCCAAAGCAGAGTTGATGGACTTGAACAACTAACCTTATGGTTACCAACCTCACAATTCACCCACTGCACTCCCAGGGCTCCTTGTGGAATGCGTATCCAAAATACACTGCCATCAACTCTACGAAAGAGTCCCAGGGATGTGCCAGTTACACATGGACGGTTAGCCACAGGGTCCGTTCAAAACTGCCAGACTCTGCGGCAGAGAAAGACCAGGCTTTCTGCTTCCCCAGAGACTGTCTCCGAAACCCACTGGGCCGGTTCGCCTCTGTTCTCTGGGGTCATTCTGAGCCAGCAGTGACTTGAAGGAGTGAAGGAACACCATACAGGAGTAGGAAGCCACGTTTTACTCCTGCGCAGCGGCTGATGATTTCAAACTTCTGACCTTGCGGTGTGCAATCCAGTGTACAAGCTCCTATGTTACCATGTGTAATGTGTATAGTGTATAGTTTTGTGTACAGTTGTGTATAGTTTTGTCTAAACACAGCAAATGACGGCATGCTATCTTCACATACATTATCTAAGATGTAGCATTCTTCCCAATAGCTATATAATAACCCTTGAGTGTGGGATCTTTTTACTGACTAATGTAAGCACTTTTCATATTTAAAAAATGAAAACAAGCCCTTGCCAGGGGTCCTCAAACTTTTTAAACAGGGGGCCAGTTCACTGTTGCTCAGCCCGTTGGAGGGCTGAAGTATAGTTAAAAAAAAAAAAAACTATGAACAAATTCACTGCAGGCTGGGGATGAGTCAGCTGCTAAGAAGGGAGTGGAGGCAAAAACACACAGCGGGTGGATAAAAGTCCTCAGTGGGCCAGAGGGCTGTAATTTGAGAACGCCTGCTAAACAATGAGTTACAACCCGTCCATTTTGTCATGAGTCTTCTGACTTTGTTTTGTAGCTGTTTCTTTTGTGGCCTCCAGATTTGTGACATATTTAGAAATTCTTTCTCTACCTCTAGATTATTAAGTTTCTTTCCTAGTACTTCTATTATTTTTCACACTTCAATATTT
This sequence comes from Nesogale talazaci, assembly GCA_004026705.1. Classification (NCBI taxonomy): domain Eukaryota; kingdom Metazoa; phylum Chordata; class Mammalia; order Afrosoricida; family Tenrecidae; genus Nesogale; species Nesogale talazaci. The sequence continues at coordinate 6,171 of PVJH01017645.1, read as the reverse complement.
TCTCCATCTGGACATGATTTAAATTTGAGGGTAAAAAGCCAACTATATTTTCTTCCACATGGCTACTGAGTTGTCAACCACGAATTACCTGTATTTCTCCTACTGATCTGAAATATTTCATGTATCATGTTCTACATTTCCATATATATATTTAGGTCTGTACCTAGACTTTTCTACTGAATTGGCCATTTATTTATGTGCCAGTATCACTTGTCTTAATTATGTATCTTTGTAGTATTTATATCATGCTTCTATAAATCTAATGTGTGGAAATCAGCCAAGACATCAGCCCCACCTTTTTTTCTTGGGAATGGATGTGGGTTGGGGGTTTCATTGAGGCATTTGGAACAGAGAAGTGACATGATCTGATCTTTTAAAAAAAAAAAAAAACCCAAACTCAGGTTAACAGTGTGAAAAATAAAGTGCAAAAAGGGATGATGATAGGAAAAAAGACTGTAGGTAGGAGGTTACTGCCAAAATCAAAAAAGACAATGGTGGTGCAGACTGAGGAGGTGGAGTGGAGGTGGTAAGAAACACGGGAAATGGGGAGGAAGTGTGGGAAAGAAGCAAAGCGTTCTATTTTAGACATATTATTTGAGGTGCTCATTAACCATTTTAAGTGCACACGACAAGGAGACAGGTGGATAAATGAATCTGGAGCTCAGAGGTCAGGGCACAGAAATGAGTTTGGCCAACAGCCACCACCTTCGTGTCTAAAGCTAGAGACTACCTGAATCCTCTAGAAAGAATGGAGAGAAAAGTCAAATGAAGAAAGCAGTTCATGAAGAAAGGTCAACGATGCCAAATACTACTGAAGGGATGAGTGCACGGAAAACTTGACGACTGAGGAGGGCAGCTTCAGGAGAGCTTCAGGAGGCAGAGGGAGCTGAGGAAAGACAGCGGTGGCAGTCATGTGCTCGTGTCAATTTCATGATTGGGAGTCTAGGAGTGGAGTCTAGCTTGCAATCTGGGGATAGCCAATGAGTAGTCAATGAGGCCTCTGTGTGGGCATGACTTTCTCCGGAGATTTCTGGGAAATCTCACGGTATTTCCCAATTGGAGAAGAGAGACTAACTCACTCTCTCCTGGAGACGAACTACTGACAAGACGAGATGACAGCTTGCTGATCAATCCTAATTCCTGGAGACTGGAGGAGCTGGAGGAGAAGCTACGTGGGTTTGCCCTGATGGAACCAGACCTCTGGGGCCGGAGGGACCCCTGCCAGCGCTGAGATGCACCCATTGCCAATTGATACTGTTGATGGACCCTGAACCCCGGAAATGAGGAGCATGGGAAGGTCCTCCCAGCGCCGGGACACCACTACTGCATGTGCTTCGTGAGTCAGAAGGAGACGTTATAGATTGGTATCAGACATATGGGCTAACACCGGACTTATAACCTTGGACTGGACTGGATGGGGATGCTTTCTCAATGTTCCATTCCTCTGGTATATAAACCTTTCCCTTATATCCATATGTGTGTTTATGAATTTGTTTCTCTAGTCTACCCAGACTAACATAACAGCCAAGGAACAGGGGGTGGCTGCACGCCAGCGACCAGAGCGAAATCGTCTTCATAAGGAGAGGCCTGGAAATGAGACAGGACTTCAGGATGCCATGGTGTTAAAGGACTTTTTCCTCCAGGTAAAAAATATTATCATGCATGTGTGTGATAAGAGTTGGTGCAATAAAAGATGGGAGAAATGAACAAGAACAGGACATTCAAAGCTTAGTCTTAAGAACACAATATGGTAGGACTGATTTTAAACAGTCACGTGACCAGGACTTTGTCCTTTTATCTTATGATCCTTGTCTGGTTATAATTTTTCCCTCCGCTCTCCCCCCCCCCCCAAAAAAAAAACCCAAGGATCATTTGCTTTAAAGCTGCTTTTGATTCCTGAGCGCTGTCTCTAGTATTCTCCAGGCACTCCCTAAATTCACAGCACACACAGCCCTCGCATGGGCTTGGCTTTCCTCACAGCACTCCATCACGTCTAACGTCTGTTCCCAAGGTTCTAAATTTCAGGCACACTTTTTGGCACCAGCTCTATGACTGAATGAACACTTGGATGACGTTGTGATATAAAAAAATATTTTTAATTACATCAAGAGCAAATGTGAAAAGAGCAGCACACCAGTTGCCAAATACATTCATCAAGAGCTGATGTTTGTGGTTCTGTGACTGATAAAGGAAAGTGGAGTTTTGTTTTCCTGCCAGAGTGACGCTGGCGCCGTTAACGAAACGCTCTGTAATTCTTCTAGGCTGTCAGCTTTGAAATTATGCATTTCTTTCTAAAACATTTAATTTGGGGAAATTTCACAGTATTTAAAATTTGAAGCATAAAGTGGGAGTTTAAGTATATTTTTACTTTGCACTATTTTCAGCCTCACATAACTCAAAGTTGCAAAAAACAACAGTATACTAAACTTTCAAAAGATTTTTCCGTTTAAAAGGAAAATTCTGCAACATAGAAAAAGTAAGCAACAGATGAAATTGATAAGTGCATAAATGAACTACAGAACCAGAAGATAAACTTAATTAATCAGGAAATATATTCTTATTAATGATCTACAACTGATCTAAGCCCCCAAATCTAGGATTTCTATAATAATCTAGGTTCACAAGCATAAGTTACTGTGTAATATATTACTCTACTTCTTTGACGACTAAGCTGTACATAGAAAGTTACTCAGAGAGATAAACCCCTCAGGACCAATAATGAGAGTAGTGACACCAGGCAGGGAAGGGAAAAGTAGGGGATAAAGGGGGAACTGATCACAAGGATCTATAACCTTCTCCCTAGGAATGGACAACAGAAAAGTGGATGAAGGGAGATGTCAGGCAGTGTAAGACATGACAAAATAATAATTTATAAATTATCAAGGATTCATGGGGGAAGGAAAGGGGAAATGAGGAGCTGATACTAAGAGCTCAAGTAGAAAGAAAATATTTTGAGAATGATGAGGGCAACAAATGTACAAATAGATGTGCTTAACATAATGGATGGATGGATGGGTTGTATGAGTCCCCAATAAAATTATTCTTAAACGGAAAGAAATAAAGCTATTCAAATATACATACATTAAAAGGCTCCATCTAAAGAGAAAATATACGCAACTGATGATATCTAGGAAGATTAGAACTCTTTGCTTCCTCTTCAGTATCTGCATGTTACAAATTAAAGCACATATTATCACCCATGGAATACATAGACGTAAACCTTGAAACTTATTTCAGAACAGTACACAAAATCTCATTAAGGCAGGCTAATAATCTACATCATAGCTTCTCAAAAATTCATCCAGTGAAACCTTGCATCAATATCACCTACGGTGCTTGATAAAAATAAAAATTCCTGCGTTCCAAACAAGTCTTACTTATTACAATCTCTGACATAGGAGGAGATATATTAAAATATTTGGAGCGGAGCTGATACTAAGGGTTCAAGTAGAAAGAAAATGTTTCAAAAATGAGGATAGCGACATATGTACAGATGTGTTTGATACAATTGATGTATGGGTTGTTGTAAGAGCTGTAAGAGCCCCCAATAAAATAATCTTTCAATTAAAAAGAAAAACCTGTACATACTATCTTCCTCATAAAGCCATACCACCCTGCTTGGGACCCACACACTTCCTTGTGTAAATGTTATTGAACAATATTACTGATGAGAACAACTTCACTAAACAATTCTCACCTCTAAAATAAAAAACCAACAAACTAAGCTCATTTTACAGTCTAGCCAAATGCACTTATCTCAAGTCATGCCTTTTTAAATGCTGGAAGTATTCCCTGTGAACTGGGTCGCAGATACTTCTACCAATAATACCAGATTGGTTATAGAGTTGAACTTGTCATTGAAAGAGGATCCCCTGAAGAAGTTTGTGTCTTAGAAATATTTACTGATTAAAATGAAGAAAAGCAGAAGACTAAGTATAAACAAAAGTATGACAGACACACACAAAAATACCCCATTAAGCAACTAGTTTTTCAAGGAGCAAAGCAAAGATCTAAAGTCAGTCTCACTGGGTTGGATAGCTGGTCTGACCATGTTCAGTAGGGCTTATGGGCCATCTGGGTCTCTAAAACTATAAATCTCAAATAACATTGGCTTAACTGAGAGGTTCTATTAGTAAACACTAAGCTCTAACAAAACTCTTAAGTATTAAAACTCCATACTGACTTCAAGTAAAGATTTGACATGACAATTCTTATAAATAAGTTGGTGAGGTTGCTATGCAGCCACATAAGAACATCAGGTTTTCTTAGCCCGCAACTATAGAATGAAAACTGTGTCACCAATTTGAATGGTCCCAGGAAATGAAAGGCTAACACAAAATTAGCCCACTATGCAATGAAGGTACAGATGAGTGAGCCTGCGAAAGTGGGCAAGGACAGGTCTCGAAGAACCAAAGCAAGAGGATCCTGTCCTCAGTGAGGATGATGAGAGACAACAATATCAAGTGTTTCTAATCTAATACTCAGCGGAGTTACTTTGAAGACCCAGGCACATGTCTATCCACCTACATCCTTTAACCATATTAGCTGTCCTACTTGTAAAATTACCTCATTCTTAACAAAGGAAAACTTTGCTACCCAGGAAGAACTGGTCTATTTCTTTGTGATATAATTAATGTGTTGTTCTTTTTCCTTGGCTACAAGCAAGCTCTGAATCAAACCTTACATGAGTCACAGCAAATATAGGAACTTATTTATAACTTCTCCCTTTCTTTGCCCTGATTTTCTATTTTTATTTCTCATACATTAATTGAAATGTATGTACCCTTGGTGTGGCTATTTATGTACAGGTAAATTCAATCAACAGCAATAAAAATTTTCTATAAAAATTAGTGCTTACATTTCTTTTGATGTCCAGGTATGACAGGAAAAAACTCCATCGAGATTAATGTTCTCTCAAGGGTAATATTTCAGGATTCTTGAAGGAAAATGTAATGAAATTCAAGCTTTCTGAAGCCAATAAAATTTTGTATTATGTTGTTCACAGCTACACGTTGATAGTCAACAAGCACTGACATAAAGATAGCAAGCACTGACATAAAGATTCTATTAGCCCAGGGTCGGGCCTGGTTAGTACTTGGATGGAAGATTCTATTAGCCAACTCTAAGTTTACCTTTATTCTGTGAAAGATGGTCATTTATAATTTGCTGATGACAAAACTCAATGACACACAACAGGTTACAGAAGCATTTGATGTTGCCTCTCCAGTTTACGGACTTACTTGGCTTATCCTGTAGTTTACAACCATCATAGTTCGTCAACGAAAAGAATTATAAGGGCAAGCACAAAACAGTAAGGTAAAATATGAAAACAAGATATATGTGTTAGTTGGGGTAGACTAGAAAAACAAATTCATAGACACTCGTGTTTATAACAAAAAAGTTTATATACAAGAGAATTTGAGAAAACATCCCAACCCAGTCCTGATGAAGTCCATAAGTCCAACAGTAGCCCATAGGTCTGATATCAATCTATAAAGTCCTCTTCAGACTCACGTAATACATATAATGGTGTTGAATGCAGAAGGATCGCAGGCCAGGGGGTTGGAAGTCTTCTGGATGCAGTGGTGTTGTCAACATCCCCACGCTGGCAGGGGTCTCTATGTGGCTTCTCTGGCTCTAGAGGACTAGGTGTGTCAGGGTAGGTCCATGTGGCTTCCCCAGCTCCGAGGGCGTATAGCAATGTGTCTAGTCAGTAGAGTGTCTCTCAGGGAGTGAGCAGAGAGAGAGAGGTGTGTCTTGCCTTCAAGGAGGAAATTCAGGGGTTTCCAGAATTTTCAGAAGAAAGCCATACCCACAAAATATAACATTGGTTATATTTTGATTGACAGGCCAGATTCCACTGCTTCACACATAATCCCCTCAAATTGACACCAGATTGTGTAACTATCACAACGTACAAGTCAGTTGGGACACAAAATGTAAATAAATATATTTTTTGTTTACATTTAATTACTTGTTTCATTATTGTAGCGGTTACGTAATCTCAGGTCAGCTTACAAAGGGATGGAATTGAGCCTGTCAATCAGGTCGCAGCTTGAGGACCTCATTTGGAAGCGCAGAAGAGATAAATAGGTCTCTGGAGGCCAGATAATGCTCTCTCTGCTTCGACTTCCTGACAGACACTCCTGTTGACAAGCCACATGGAGCTAA
>PVJH01017644.1:0-47348 GCA_004026705.1 Nesogale talazaci | reverse complement strand
ATCAGGACAAATGGCAAGAGGCACGTCCAAAGAAAGTGGACTCTCAACAGCGTTTGGATCCCTCTCTCTGTAGATGACAAACCGCAAGGAAACGGAACCGTTGAGATTCGGATCTGAGGCGTGTGCCGGCCGTGATGAGAAATTGATGCCTTGCTAAATTTTGGAGCACACAAGTGGCTTTCAAATGAAAGTTATTAACACTGGAAAATGATGTTCTTTGTATTACTATGCTGTTATTACATTTAATGGAATGGCTCCCTAACGTGCTACAGAATGAAAGGGGGGGAAAACAGCATTTGGAAAGGGGAAGAGAGGGTGCGGGCTGAGGGAAGAAAATACATAATGGCACCTTGATCTCAAGGTCCCTGGCAGGCTGGCAGGGTCTGTTTCAGGAATAGCCATGGAAGCGGACCTGCTCAGGTTCAGCAGGAGTCCTGTGGGTGGTGTCATGCCATGTGGCCTTTTCAGTGTCTGCTGTGAGCAAGCGAGCTTGATGCCACCTATCCGATTGAAAACTTCACACCAAGGAGAAACTTTTACTTTTGTCCAAAAGAAGGTGAGAAGAATGTCTGGAAATTGATTGTAGCAGCTGTACAATTCGACTTGATGTGATTGGACTGTGGGATAATATGACATATGTATTAAAGCATGCTTACTAATACATTTTTTAAAAAAGGAGAGAAGAGAAAGAAAGGATTATTAGGTAGTTGCTGTCAAGGACTTTCACCCATACAGGTATCTCACCCATACTTATCATCAAAAGACCTGGCAGAACAAGTAGTATTTGCCCCTCGAGCTCTTAAGGGCATCAGACTTTGATTTTGTTGAATGAACAGGAAGGAAGGAATCCAGGCCACTTTCCCCCCTCAATTCCATTATCCACAAATGAGTTGTTATATAAAGTTTCCTGACTTCTTTTCAGGAAGTGTCTAATAGCAGACACTTGAAAAGGGTACTATTACTATGAATTATCACACTCTGCCCTCTCCTTTGGGCACATTTATTATATAACCAGTATCTAGATGCCTGTTCAGTGACAACTTAAGGTGACACCATGTGTGTCAGGGTAAAGTTGTTCTCCTTAGGCCCCTTGGTGTCTGATATTTTTATATCACCAGGCCTGTTCACCAGGCCTTTCTTTTGAGGTGCCTCTGGGGAGATTTGAACCTCTAGCCTTCCCATCAGCCCTGAGTGTCTTATCCATTTGCTCTATCCAGGGACTTTACTTAGTATATAGTGTGTTTTAACATGGAGCTGGCTTCTCAAGATTTGATGGAAAATGTCTTAAACTGGAAGTCCAGTCTTGCTTCTTTTATGCCACTGACTGACACGCCCTAGATTTTATGTCGGGGACACATAAGACAATATTTAGTTTTGCCATGGAGGTTACTGGTGGGTTGCAAGAGGTCCAGTTCCCATGCCAGGGGTCTCAGTGATGGACCCCTGAGATTTAGTGGCTGAAGGCCAGTGTCTCCCTTGATGTCTGCTTAGTTTACAGTGTCTGTCCTTTTCCAGCCTTGCTGTCATCTTATCCGAGTGATGCCAGCCTCCATCAATGCCGGCTCATCGGCTTGGTCATGAGAAGTAGACAGTGAGAAGAAGGACAGTAGTTCATTTGCTCATTATTCCTCTCTGTGTTGTTCACCACCCTTACCTGTTGAATCAGAGAGGGCAGTTGGACCTCAAGGAGCCCAGGCTACATGCCAGGTTTTTGTGCATACCTGGTATTTCATTTTCTCTTTTTCCCTAGGAAATGATAGGGCCTGTATCTTAGTGTCAGGGAAATGTGGTGTGTGTGTGTGTGTGTGTGTGTGTGTGTGTGTCCATACACAGGGGGCTTCAAAAAGTGCCTGGGAAAATGAGTTGAAAAATGTTTTTTTGCCTATTTATTTAATATGCTTACATTTCCAATTTCAAAGATAAAATTAGGAAGAGGGAAAACCAATCCAGTGAAGCATTTGATCCAGCTTTCCACATCTTTTGGGTCCTCCATAAAGGGGCCCCACTGCTGCAGGTCCATCAGCACTGGCAACGACATGTGCTGCAGATGAGTTAGTTATCTCCCTGTCCCCCCCCACCCCCCGACCCCTCAATCCCATGTCTGGGAAGAGTCCCATTTCTCCGGATGTGGTTGTACTCGCTGTGCAGTCAGCCACTTCGGCGGTTAGTAAGCAGTAGGGAGAGGCGTCTATTGAAAAAGAAAGCGGAATTGTCCGGAGTCGTCAAGAAGGAGCAGGCATAGGTGAAGAGAAAGAGCAGTTCAGAAACTCGCAAGGCAGGACCAGCCCCAGGACAGGGCAGAGGCCTGGGCGCCTGGCAACCACGTGGCCATGCAGCCGGCCCACTCTGCGGTTGGCTCAGCCTTGTGGAGCAGAGACAGACTGCGGCAGGGACAGCCTCAGGTCAGGAGACAGCCTGCTTTCCCATAGCAGCATCCTGCCACGATGCTCTTGTGACTCCAAGGGTAAAGAAGTTGTTCCCCCAAGGGGTATGTCCTCCAAATTCCTCAAACCCAAACGGTTTTTTCTTTACGAAGGCATAGGGACCAAGGCCTGCCCAGACATCAAATTTCAGATCACGACAAAGACTCAAGTAGACATCTGCCCGGAACTGGATTGCTAGTACACTGGATGATGAAGAGCCCCGCACCTTGGCATCTCTACTTTTGGGATGGAGTCGCCATCACTGAAACCTCCAAGTAGCTAAAGTAATTTTTCTCAAATCAACTTAGGGATGAGGAAGAAGTGGTAGACCAGACCTTTTTGAATCAAATGAGATTTGTATGTGCTGTAAATAATGAAGAATTGGATATCTAGGACAGAAATCTAATTTCCCTACAAATCTCTGATTGTTCTATTTCATCTGCTGGATGGCGTCCACATTCTGTCGCAAGTCATAGAAGACCCTTGAATATCTGGATCTAACTCTCATGATTGGGCTGATCTGTTTAACTGCCCCCCTCCCCTGCTCCAACTTCCTACCTTACCTGGGTATACACTGCAAGTGATACAGAACCATGGTCGTCCATTATATATGATCATCTTTTACTACTCTGGGCCTTGTATAGGCTGTTTTCTCTAACATGCCTCTCTTTCATTCTCCCCCCGTGAACACACTTATGCCCTTAAAGCTCCAATTCTAATGCCACCTCTTCCATGATGCCATGCCTGACAATTCCAGGCAGAAAAACTCTTTCCTCTCTGTGTTCCTATAGCTAGTATATCACTTAGGCATGTGAAGAGTCCAAATACAAAGTCTATGTGAGTGTCATTGTCCTGGGCATGAACTAGACGATTCCGACTCACTGCAGCCCAAGAGCACAGAGTAGAACTTCCCCACAGGAACCCGCGCCATAGGACTGACCACCACATCCCTAGGGCTTGTCTTCTGTGGACATAGTTAGGCTGCCGATGTCTCTGTTAGCAGTCGAGCACTTCATTGGATCACCAGGGTTCCTCGGTGCACAGTGGAAGGTCACTTTTTCTTTTATTCGTTAAAAATGTGAATGAATCAATAAAGAAGAGGTGTGGTGTAGAGTGACCAAGTCATTATTCTTTTCAAAGGTTTAGTATGATATCCTTTATATGAAGGAAAATTTCCTGATTCACTGAGGGTAGATTCACTGGCTGCTGACTAGATTTCGGTATTTACTTTATGTGTGCAGGATGTTCACGTGATCTGGGAGTGACTCCTTCCTGCCCTTCATCCCTTTCATAGAGTCAGCCTACACCTAGAATTCTGGCATGGTGCCCTGAAGAGTCATTTTGGCCCCCTTCTTCATTTCCACAGTCACAGTATCTATTAATTTATACTTAGATATCTATACCAGGCTTGCTCTGTGTCCATTATCTTTAATTTCACAAAAATTATTTTTCCAATTCTCAGCTTTAATGGATCCTTTTGACTCATGTGATGAAGGATCTATGGAGATGTCTTCTAGTCAAATTGAAACATAACCTGTCAATCAGTCTTCACTGAGCATTATCAACATGGTCTTAAATTGCTTTCTAAAATGGGTTTCATTTGTAGTCACCACCCTATTTCTCTCCACCCCATCAATGGTGAGTAAACCGTCCACTGGAAGTTAAAAGACCATGTTCCTAGTGCCAGGTTGGTTAATTAGGTCTGTGATTCTCTTGGGCAAGGAAGTCATTTAACTTGTCCAGATTTTTATCAAATGATGTTTTAGAAGAGATGCTTATTAGGAGAGAATTTGAAAGAGATGACCGATAGGTTCTATACTGAATCTAAAACTCACTGCTTCTATAACAATATGAGAGATTACACTTTTTTCTATGTCTCCTGTCAACTTAAGATCAATGCAATGATGTGAATTGGTTTTGAATTCAGAACTCTGTCCTCATTCATAGCACATTATCATACAGCAATTGACTACACAACAAAAAAGGGAATGAAGAGAAACAGCCCACACAGCAGGCTGCCTCTTACACAGACACACAGGACATCAGGACAATCTTTTTTCTGATTAGTTTTAGCTTTTCCTTCAGGTAAATCTTTGATTTACTTGATAGAGAAAAATAAATAGGCCAGATTTGATTTTTTTTAATTACTGAAGACATTTATTTTATATTCCTCTTGCCTGAGTAAATACAAACCCGCAGTTATTCATAGGTCAGTTATTTACCCAGTATGGACCTGGCTGGGTCCTTCACTTCTGTTTTTCTTTCTTGAAGCCAAGTTATTCAGACATCTCTAACTTTTTAAGAAACACCTTCAGATGAAAAGGATAAAGATAAAGGATAAAGGATAAAGAAAAGCACATGGGTTTCAGTCTCCGTGACACTACTTCCTCTTTTGATACTGGCATTACTCATTATTCCAGGTAGACGTCTCCTGATGGCCTCTGGGACTTTGCTCCAACTCAAGGGAATGGCATGGTTTTCTTCTGACTTGGAAATTTTCAAGTCATCTTTTTTTTTTTTTAACATTTTTTTTTGGGGGGGGGCATCTCTGCTCTCCGGCGGTGGGAGTAGGAGGCCCAGCCCCACTGCTGGAATTGAACCTCCGTCCCATTAGGCCGCAGTCCCGCGCACAACCACTATGCCACCAGGGACTTTTCTCTCTCTCACCTCCCTCATCTCATCCATTTTCTAATTCTACTGGTTCTTCTGTAAAAACACATCTCCAACCTGTCCATATATTTCCACTTTTTATGGTCCTGTGACTCCATTTACATTGTCAAGCTATGTATTTATGTAATCGTTTGTTTAATATTTATGTTTTACTCACTGGATGTTGAGCTCTTTGGGATGTATTCGCTTTATTTACTGTTGAATTTTAATCCTATTATTTTGACCGACTCAAAGCAAGTATTCATCAAATATTTGTTGAATAAATAAATTAATTTAAGCTACTTATAAAATCCAGTTTTGTATTGTCTAGGGCCATGATTTCCTCTGGGTCTTTGGATTAACTAAGATCCTGTGTCAGGTTCTATTCTTAGAACGTATCGCTGTTAGGGATTGTTGATTTGGTTCTGAGTCAGAGGAGCCCTGTGTACAATGAAGTGAAAGCAACACTGTTCAGTTCTGTGACATCCTCCCAAAGGTCAGTCTGTTAGAGCCCATGGTTGTGTCCACTTCACTCATATTGAGGACCCTCCTCTTTTATCCAACAGATGGCCTTCCCCAGGACCTGGTCCTTCTTGGCCCACTGTCCATAATATGTGAGAGAAAAATCTTATCATCCTTACTTCTAAAGAGCATTCTTGCTGTACTTCTTCCAAGACAGACTTGCTTTTTCTTCTGGAAATTCATAGTATAATTGAAAGTCATCAACCAGCATCATAACTGAACTTCATTCGTCTTCAGTCTTTCATATTCAGAGATATATAAGACACTTCCAGCTTTCACAGGTATATGAGACAATTCAAATTACCTCATTGGAGACAGGGGTTTACCTTATGCCTTAAAGAGACATCCTTGCTCTTTAACTCTTCAAGAAATCTCGTGTAGCAAATTTGCCCACTATACCAGGTCATTTGCTTTCTTGACCGTTGCTTCAATGTGTGTGGATGTCGATTGAAGTAAAATAAGATTCTTGACAATTTCAACTTTTTCTCTGTTTATCGTGATATTGCTTTATGGTCCAGTTGTAGTGATTTTTAATTTCTTTTCATTGGGACATAATCCATCCTGAGAGCTGTAATCTTTGATCTCTATCTGCTGGGCTTTAAGTCCTCACTGCTTTCCATAAACAAGGTTGTATCCCTTACGTCATGAAACCTCTAGTCCTGATGCCCTTTTGCTCTTCACATAGTCTAGCTTCTCAGATTATTTTTTTAGCATACTAGGGAGTACCCTCCAAAACCACAGAATTTATTCTTTCAAGGTGTGTAATTAAATTATTTTGCAAAGTAACCTTATCACCTTAAAAGTACCCTCATTATACTTAATACATTTGTCAAATCTGTGATTCTGTTCTTGGAAACATTTTTCAAACTCATATGTTTGGATGGCTGACACAACCTCCCTCAGTTGTTTTTTTTTAATTCACCTCTCCTATGTCATCAAATTGCTGTCCTTTCATGTCCGTCTGCATTTGAGGGACAAAAATAAGTTGCAGGGAGTGAGGTCACGTGAGTAAGGTGTGTGGGGCAGGAGAAACCTGCTGTTTGCTCCCCCCCCCCAAAAAAAACCTGGTACACTGAGATGGCCATGTGAGCAGGTGCACTGCTATGGTGGCAAAAGCAGTGCCCCATGTACCACAGATCAGGCCTTTTGTCCCAAACATTATTATGCAATCTTTTCAGAATCTCTAAATAGAAAGTTTGATTAACAGTCTGATCTGGTGGAACAAACTACAAATGCACCATCCCCCTCAGATTAAACAAAATAAAACAAATGAGCATAGGTTTTTGGGGGGCATGCCCCCTCATGCAAATGGAATCAATATAATAAAAGATACACCCTTGATGCAAATCTTTCCTGATTTTAAGCTATCCAGGGTGCTCTTTTTCTATCTGAATGACTACCTTTTGTGCAGTTTCTACATAACACAATCAAGTGTTTAGGAATTTCCATTCTTCACTATGTTATCTATAATATGTTAATGATCTAAACAGAAGAATGCCTCTGCAGTGTCAATAAAACATCTATTAGCATTGGCCTTGTAGTCTCTGCTCTCAGCGAGGATACACCTGATACTAGTCATGATCTCCCTTGTTCTGTTTCCTCTTCTGGATCTGACTTGAATTTTTGGCAGCCCCTGGTCGAGGTAGTGCTAAAATCTTTTGAATATTATCTTCTGCCAACTTTTACTTATGTGTGAAATCAAATGATACAATTAAATTACTTCTGCAATTTACTGGATTACCTTTCTTTGGAATGGGTACACATAATGGATCTCGGCTAGTTCTGGGCCAGATAGCTGCCTTCCAAATCTCTTGGGAAAGAAAAATCACTTGTAGCATTGTAGCTGTTTGTTGAAACATCTCAATTGTATTGACTCCCGGAGCCTTGTTTTTCTTCAAAGTGCAGATGGGCTTCCTCCTTCCATATCATGAGTTCTTGAACAGATGCTACCTCCAAAAATGGTTGAGCATCAACTAATTTTTTTGGCATCACTCCCCTCTGGTGGTGGGAGCAGGAGGCCCAACCTTTGCTCCTGTGGAGCCGCTGCTGGAATTGAACCTGCATCCCAGGGGGCCGCAGTCCTGCGCACAACCACTACGCCACCGAGGCTCAGCCCCAGCATCAACTGATTCTTTTTGGGACAGTTACTGTGTATTCATTCCATTTTCTTTTGTTGCTTCTTCATTGCTTCACCCTATCCCCCTCAGAATCCTTCAATATTGTCACTTAGCTATTCCATCCTTCCCCACTAATACTTCAAGCTTCAGAAATATGTAGCACTTCCCCCCCCCCCCTTTTGAGTTTCTAATTCCAGGTCTTTACATGTTTTATGAAGATATTTCACTTTTTCTTCTCAAGATGCCTTTTGAAATGTTATGTTCAGCGCTTTACCTTCATTGTTGCTAAACTTTTCTTTAGATACTGTCCTTTCAAGAGTAAGTTTCAGAGTCCCTTCTGACATAAGTTTGTTCTTTTCTTTCTTGCTTTTTATTGACCTATTCCTTCTTTGTATAAGATTTCCTTGAGGTCAACCTACAACTCTTCTTCCTTATTATTTAAGTTCAGCAAATCTATTAGTTGAATGGTTTCTAAATTTATTTGGCACTATACAACTTTACCCCTTAGAAAAGCTTTTGGCAGTCCAAGGTACTTTCAATATTCTTATCCAACATCATAGTTCAGATGCATTGATTTTTTTTCTTCACTCTTCTGAATTCAACACTCATGTACATAAGTTGAATTTGAAAATCCAACCTTGAAAAAGCCTATAAGAAAGTTATACCCTCTCCTTTTGGGTCTCTATGAGTTGAAATCAACTCAAAAGCATATCGTAACAGCAACATATGTCATTTTATGCCTTATTGGGGCTTTCAAAACAGTTAAGAGCTAAACTTCTCACCGAAAACTGGATGGTTCAAATCCACACCTAAGTACATCAAAGGACAAGTTTGATGATCTGCTTTTGAAGGTTACGCATTTAAGTACACTACAAAATCATTCTACACTGCATGCACGAACCAGAGTCTGCTAACAATAGCAGCATGTCCCTTTGCTTCACATTCCTCCACTCTGAAATATCCTGGTTAACTTTTGAATCCCTGGCTTGGGCTACATGAGTGTCCTTGCCAACTGGTAGGTCATAGAGAACAATGAAGACTAGGTTGGCATCACATAACTTTACCTTGGGGGTGATAATCAGAAAGGATCGATGAAATGGTTATTTAAAGCTGATTAATCACTATAAGGGAAAAAGAAGGTAGTAGTCAGGCCTTTTAGAAGTACTCCACATGTGAGTTTACCAGGGCGAGAGTTTTGGTGGCCAAAACGGAGTGCAAGAGAACCACAAAGAGAAGACATTCAGGATCTGTCAAACTGGGGAAGGGAAAAGTGAAATTTGCCTTTCAGGTTTTAAGATTGAGAGGATGGTGAGGGGTGAGTGGAAGTTGCAGTGTTAACGATTTTTTCCACAAGAACTGCACTGAATTCTGAGTGGAACGCTGGACATGTTAGGGAGGATGTCTTGCAATGCCTCCAGCTATATAACCTGGAACATGGGATTACAGATTTGACATTCATCATCATCGAGTTGATACCGCTGTCAGTTGCCATCTTGTCAGGGACAAGAGTCAATATAGAAAAGAAGAATGTGATTCCAACATGTTCTATCTTTAAAGGAAATATGGAGCAAAGCTCATAGACCTGTGGGAGCAGGAAGGGAGGGATGTGGTGGTGATCTCCATAGAGGACATGCTTGTAACACCAAAAGAAATTATTATCACAATAAAAAGGGTCAACAGTGCCAAATGCGATTGAGAGCAGATATTTGTAGGACATTCCATATCACTTTTCTTAGATCATATGAACTACTTCTGGTGAGAGATTAATTATTTAGTTCTCAAATACATTGATTGGATGAGTTTAAAATAAGTTTGCCAGTTTTTAAACAGCATAAGAAGAGAATTAAAAAGAAGGGAGGGAATTCAAACTGGATTTTTGTTTGCTTGGTTTTTAACTAGAATTAGGTGTGGAGAAGTGTTACGAGGAAAGGGACATAATAGTGTGTGTGAAAGTGAGGGAAGGCATCCTTTGTGCAGGTTGTGGAGCTGAGAGTCCTTAGACTACGCCTAGTTCCTGTCCTCGTGAGCAAGGAGCCCCGGTGGTGTAGTCACTGTGAGTAGCGCTGCTACCCTTAAGGGCAGCAGTTCGAAACTAGCAGACAATGCTTTCTACTTCTGTCTGGAGGTACAGTCTTGGAACCCACAGGAGTAATTCTACCTGTCCTGCAGGCTCAGCCTGAGTTATAACTGATTCAAGGGCAGTGATTTAGGAGTTTGGTTGGTACATATTACTTACAAGGCCATGGCCCAGTTGCTCAATTTCTCTGAGACCTCTTCTTTGTTTATAAAAGCACAGGTGACACTGGAGGCTTCATTCAGATTACTTTTGTGCTACTAACTGAGAATATGTGCTAACAGAGAATCCGAGAATGTTCTTAAGAAACAGTCATTGTTTCTGCTATTATTATTACCGTATTCTACTTTTTAAAAATTTCTAGACCATTCCTGCTCCTATTGACATCAGTAACAGACTTGAGTGAAAACTGTTATCAGGCATCAAAGAAAAAATATCATAAAATCACTGTGAATGAGGAGGAGTGCAGAGTGGAGACCCAAATCCCATCTGTAGGGAACTGGACATCCCCTTTCAGAAGGGTCATGGTGAGAAGACATGCCAGTCAGGGTGCAGTATATCAATGTGAAACATGCAACTTTAATACTCCTCCCCCCGCCACACACACACACACACACACACACACACACACACACACACAATCATGATCCCAATTCTACCTTACAAATGGCTAGACCAGAGGATGTATACTGGCATACATAAGAACTAGAAACACAGGGAATCCAGGACAGATAAACGACCCAGGACCAAGAATGAGAGTAGCAATAACAGAAGGGTAAGGGTACGATGGGGTAGCAAGGGGTAACTGATCACAAGGATCTATATATAACCCCCTCTCTGGTGGCAGACAACAGAAAAGTGGATGAAGGGAGACATAGAACAGTGTAAGACATGACAAAATAATAATAATTTATATTATTATCAAAGGTTTATAAGTTATCATGGATTTGTGAGGGAGGAGAGTGGGGAGAAAGGCAACAAAAATGAGAAGCTGATACCAAGGACTCAAGTAGAAAGAAAATGTTTTGAGAATGATGATGGCAACAAATGTACAAATGTGCTTGACCCAATAGATATATGTATGGATTGTGATTAGAGTTGTACAAGCCCCCAATAAAATGATTTTAAAAAGGAAAAAAAATGTTTAAGTGTAAGGGTCAGATTTCTTCCATCATGGCTTTGTCAGATGCAAATCTATATGAAATCTAGGGAATCATTGCTCTTGATTTTTCCGTGTCATTGGATCCCAACATCAATTTGTCCAAAGCAGGAGGATCCCTGAAGAGGGGGCCTGCAAATGCTGCCAGAGGAGAGAACTGAAATCATGTTGGTCTCTGCAGATTGAAGTCTTTAATTGACATAAGAATGGACACTCAGGCTGAAAGGGGGAAGAAAATCATTTGTATGTTTCTCCAAGTAGAAATGCATGTGCTGACAATTTAGATTTTTGCCCAGAGATGCTGGCATTTTATTTCTGGGGGCGGTTCTTATGTTTCCAACAGTGTTCCCACGGCATACCATGTTCTCTCCTCTCACCCTTCTCCTCCCACCCCCCTCCCCATATGTCTTCCTCTTTGTCTCGCCCACCACACTCCTGCTTTCTTTCTGTCTCTCTCTTCTCTTGTAGGTTATTTTCTTTGAATTGCAAAATGAATCCTGTCATAGAACAGAATTACTTTCCCCAAATCCACTGCTCCAGTTTTTCCCCCCTGAAAGGTCTTGTAAGAACACGAGATATGGGAAGTAGTCATTTCTTCATATTTTATTATTTGTTTCATATCCCTTTAGTAATTCCATTGAGACCTTCCTCTCTCTTCCTCTTCCTCTGTCAGAGTTTTGCCTTTTCTCCTCCACCAGGATCATCTCTTCATAAATATGTTCAGTCCTAGCTTGAGAATTATCTGTCCTTGGAACTCTTCACTTCATAAGAGCCAGGAGACAGAAATGGAACAAAATAGAAGGGGTGGAAGGAAGCAGGGACCCAGGGATGATATTGGAGATAGGGAAAGGTGATGAATAGCAGAGACAGCAGTAAGTTATTGGGAAAACTCTACAGAGACTAGACTAGACTAGTCTCTCTACAGAGACTGCAATAGCGTCTCTGCTAGCCAGAGGATGAAGGTTAGATTACGGACACAGGGTTTTTAGTTTTTCTTTTGATAACAGACAGGATAGCTAGTACCAAAACAGTTGTCTTAGATTTTAGCTATGTCTCTGACTTTATCTCTCACTGAGACAAAGTCATAATATCCTGAATGAAAATACCACTGGCAAGTACTGTTTGAGTTGTCTGAGAAGACAAGTTTGTATTTAGAGATTACTGTTGAGATTGGTGAGGGAGGCAGGGGTCTCCTCTGAGTGATGAACTAAAGAACAAAAAGCAAGCACTTATCAATTTTGTGTGAAAAATAAAGACAAAAGCAAAAATTCCCAGGGAGAGACTTCATGGATAAGAAAGTGATTCTAAAACTGGTAGGTTATTAGAGCAATCTGACCAGATTTATGAAGTTTATAGGTGATTGTTGGTACCATGATAATAATACATTACCAGTCACTTGTCTGACCCTCTATTCATCCATTTTTAAATTGAACTCAGGCTGAGTGCATTGCAGGGATAGTCTCTACCTAGTTTCTGCCTTTAAAGAATTCTCCATATTGGAGCATGCAAAAAGAATGTCTAAGTTGGTCTCCTCTTTCTCAGGACTGTTTCTATATGTTTTCTTTTTCCAGACTTGCTAATCTTCTTTGAAGGCAAAACTATAATTTTGTGAGGGGCTCCTTAGGGATGAAAGTGCCTACAGGACAAAATACCAGTTTGTTCATTTTTTTAAAAATTGAATTCATTTTTTCCTTAATATGTATCGGGAAATGCTTGTACATAGGGAGTTGTGGCTAGATGGTAAAAAGTGGAAGAACTACTACACAGTAATTCTAAAATATGTTTAGTTCTCCATTTCCTCCTCTCACCCTTCCTGGAAATTACATGGATTTCCTCGCCCCAATATTATCCCTGCCCAACACATGCAATTCTAGGAGGGCTACCAAGCATATTACTCTGGCAGAACCACCTGGCTCTTGGATGAAATCAAAGTAGGTGTGACCCAAGGAGTTAAAAGTCATTCATTCATTCATTCACTATTTAGTTCGCATTTCCTGAGTTCTTACCGTGTTCCAGACTGTAATACTCACACAAAAGTGAAAGACAAGCCCCCCCCCCTCCCTGCACAGTTTCTATGATAGAGACAGCTGAGAAATTCCCGAAATTAGCAAATGGGAATGCTTTTAGCTGATATTTTCTCAAGATGAAAAATAAGTTTATCATCTGAACAGACATGAAGGGGAGGTGAAGACGCCCTGACCACCCATGCCCTGGAGAAAGGAAACGTTAACATATGTGTCTAAGTCCCCAGCTTCCCGATTATTAGCCACTTTACTGTTTGACTCCTGAAACTATTACTCAGAACTCTTCCTACATAGGAAAATGGTGTGCATTTCCAATTGCTAGCCTTTTGTAATTGCTCTGAAACCCCACCACGAGCACAGCACCAGGTGTCCCCACCTTGAGAAGCATGGCTATCTGAGTCGATCTTTATTACCATTTCACAGACTCTGCAGAAATAATGTTATACTTTTAATAGGGCTGTTCTTGTTGTTAGATGCTGTCAAATTGGGTCCAACTCAATAGGATTGATCATCATCATTATTATAATAATAGGATTTATGTGTATTTTTTAAAAAAGAGTTTGCAAGGCACCGTTACAAAATGCTCCCTGTTTTTTCAGCGGTTAAGGAACACGCTATAGTCATACAGCTAATCAAGGATTAAAAGGCAGTGAAAGAACCTCCACCACCCAATTGTAAATCCTTAAAGGACCCAGCTACAAGTCCATACATAATACAATGAAGGACTGGGGCAATATCGCCAATCTACAAATCAATGGTAGAACTCATGGTGAAACATAATTGCTATGGAAGGAAAGACTCTTCTCTGGAATTGGGCTGTACAAAACAAGGATGTTGAACTAAAATCCCAACACCTGCATTCCCTTCTGTATTCTCTCTTGTCAGTACACAGTCACTTCGTGACTACGTGTCTCAGTCTTCTCTGCTGTATAATAAAGAGACCAGGGTTAGTGATCACTAAATTTAAGAGCACAGAATTTAGAGCCAGCCTGATTTCTTTCAAGTTGCTCTGCTTCTTTCTAATTGTGAGCCATTAATTGAGTCACTTAATTTATCTGAATCTCAGTCTTCTCATTTGAGAAATGGAAATAGCACTTGTACCTACCTTATTCAATATTCATAAGCATTTCATCACATTAGTTAATAATTTAAAATACATACAGGTGAATATGGCTTAAGGTAAATGCTGTATAGCTGACTGTTAAATTTTTAAAAATCTCTTTTAAATCTATGATATTATGAGCCTTTGAAGTCTCACTATTCCTAGACATGTCAGAATAATGTAAATTTTGCAGAGGAACTTATTTAAAAGAAGAATGCTGAGATGACAAAACACAATGACAATTTCAGCAGGAACCTCTGCATAGAATGTAGTACAATAAAAAAAAAAAAACTAGACATTTCATTGGTGGGTATGGAAATTCATCAACCAAGATCTTAGTAAGGGAGGATAGGGCTGCAGGACCAATTTCTGAACCTTTCAGAGTCAGAGTAGTACAATTTCAGATATGTGAGAAACTCAGGCCTTGTAAAATTACCTCTGTGCTCATTATTGTGTTCACTGTGTGGTTCATTCGTTGATGGCCAGGCCAGGATCTAAAACCAGCTGCTTTCTTCAGCTGTTTTCTTCCCTCTGGTTCTGTGCTCCGTTTTCATGGTAGTATCGGTACCAAGTGTCCAGTACAGTTGGGGACTTTTCTCCTTAAACTCCGGGCCCTCTGTCTTGGAAATCACTCCATCTATGAAGAGATTTCAAAAAAATTTCTTAAGAAAAAAATTTAATTATCTTTCAATTGCATTTTTCACGTATCTTTTGAAGTCTGTTCATGTACTTGTTGGCTTAACATTTCTGGGTAAGTAGAGGGAAATAGACTGGTTGTCGGCATTCTGTTTTGTGAAAAATCTTCCTTAAGTTGGGAATCTTTGGATAAATTCTGTCTAAGGAGGTGAATAGGCTCCGACATACCAGTAATTAAGAAGATGCCACAGGGCCAGGCAATGTGGATGGCACATCCACAGCCACATAACCACCACATAAGGAAACAGAAGTCCAAGGAGGCCCGTGCGTCTTCTCCCTTTGCTTCCATCATTCTTGATCAAAGACTGCACCTTGTGTGTATTCAGACACAATCCCTGTGGTTTGGACTAGCTTTTGAACCAGTTGTTGAAACAGGGCCTCAACCGTGGTTTCCTCATCTCAACGAATGAGTGGACACCTTTTCAAATGTATTGTGATGCTTCAATAAAATGTCTGCACTCATCTGATATAGAACTGCCTCTCCTCTTCTTTATTCTCACCTGCCCACCCCCTGGCTCTGCACAACTCCCACTCCCGCCTTTACCATCTTTCTTCTCCTCCTTCTTTCTTTTGATAGTGACGAATTCTGATCTGCTCTTCGCTTTCCTCAGAAAGGAATATGTTCCCTCCTGGGGACTCCATTGCCCTGAGGCTAGAAAGTACCATTCAAGGAAAGCAGGGTACTCTGGGAAATCAATAGCAGAGTCATGACCAAGGAAGAGTGATCAAGAAGGAGCTTTTGATGGGCAATGGACAAAAGAGACTGGCTGCTGTAGCTGCATATGTGTCTTGCCCCAAGAAATGATTAGTCTTCAACTCTTATCTTAATTTTTGACTCAGGTAAAGAGAAAGGGATGAAGTAAAGGAGGAACTTAGGGTCTGTGTGAGGCCCCCACTTTGTAATATACACTATCATTGAATTGGACATAGAACTGTGGGGTTCCGTGGCAGGGTCAGGCTGTTGCAGCATACTTTAGTTGGCTTATAATTTTTGCTCCTCAGAGTCAACCCATCCTACCCTTTGTACAAGGAGTTTAGATGTACAGCACGATCTCTGTGACAGGAGTTAGGAGTCAGGAGAATGAGGCAGGGAAAGAGGACAGCCCATGAGAAAGAGCTCCACTGAAGAGATAACCACAGCTGGCACCTGACGCTTGATCCCACTGGGACTTTCTCGAGGAGCCTTATGAAATGTGTCCCAGAACATAGTCAGGCCGCCAATGTTCAACCTCACATAGTCATTTCCAATCTAACCTTCCCACCTTCCCAATCTGACCCCCTTTGCAATGGCAAAGTCATTGCAGCACCTGCCACCTCATTCCCTTGGCCGTGAACTCAGAAGCTTGTTAGGATTTGCCAGGACCTTGCACCATAAGTCAGGACAGTACTCCCATGCCAATACATTCTCTTCTGTCTAGCAACATCCCACTCCACCTGCACCCCACCCCCAGTCTAACTCCCTCAACTCCACTCCCACATGCATTCCTTGCCTTTTTCAGATCTGTATTAGTCAGGTCTCTCCATTGCAATGTCTCTGCTCTGTTAGTTCTTTCCTTCCAGAAGAGGGGCTGTCTTCTAGTGCTATGGTGCGCTGTGCCCTGACTCTAGTTATTTGTCCGGAAGCAAGAAGGGGAAGAAGAGGGTATATATTCAAGAGAAATGGGTCCTTCTTGAGAAGGACATGCCTCCACTGAGGTCTTTTCAGGCTCTCAAAGTAAAGTTTCTTTCCTCCAGCTCTGGTGGCATCGTGGGTTATGTGCTGTGCTGCTAGTCGCAAGGTCAGTGGGTCAAAACCCCTAGCCACTCCTCAGGAAAAAGATAAGCATTTCTACTTCCTTAAAGAGGTACAGTCTTGGACACCCACAAAGGCAATTATAACCTCTCTTATAGGCTCCCTGAGAGTGGAAATCAACTCAGTAGTGGCTAGCTGAGTTTGAGCAATGAGGACACATCTGCCTTTGTCTTCTGCATGCCCCCCCCCCCCAAACAAATCCTCATGGATGTTAGAATTTCATTCTTATACTAAGACATTACTTTTAAGAGACATCTGAGGTTTGTGAATTCTGTCTTTTGCAGGATTGGCAGTCTTATAATGACTACCTACACCTGGTTTTCAACACCCTTCCCTGTACCTACAGATGTAAGTCCTCTTAGATCTGGCTTTCACAGCATGATTTGAGTTGATACTTGACTGACTTGACCTTTCCAATTTCTTTTTTTCAAGACTTGAAAACATGTTGACAAAACCTGCCAACTGAACATATGTTGTTCAAATGCCAGAGCCACCACACACCCAACACCTCCACCTCTACCTCCTCCGCATTCTGTCCTACTGCAGGTGAACGTTGTATCTGTGATGGCACTGCACTCCTGGAGCCACCATGATCCTGCTTCCCTCCAGCAGCAGGATATTTCTTGAACTTCACAGTTCCATCTCAAGGATCTGATTACTGTAGACATTTCTCATACTAATTAAATTACCCCAAGTTTCCTTGAAGGCTCAGCCTAAGGCAAAGACATATATAGCTAGTTTATTTGGAAAGCAATTCCAAGGAACAAGAGATAGAGACCAGAACAGTGAGACAGGGAAGGAGAGAAAGTTGATACAAGGATACATGGTTATATTGGGTGTCACTGAGGGCCGATTGGTCCTTGATGCTACAGGATCTCGAAGGAACTTTAAGAAATGTGTCTTAGAGCCTTCTGATGAAGACAAAGGGGGTAACATTTATTCGTATAATGCTTTCCCCTCCTGCACTTCCTGCTGCTTATGCACACATGCCCAATTCACCTGTCACTGGTGTCCCATAGTCTGGTAGCAGCAAAGTCCTAGGTTGTGAGGCTGGTACTCGGCAGTTATGTGGCAGAGGTGAGATGTGCTGCAGGTAGATGGCTGGAGCAGGAACAGCAATGGTCACCTAGCCCATATCTGGGATGACTGAGAGGGTTAGAAAGGATGCACAAGTGGTAGCTTGTCCACCATTCCCATTAAACAGACTGCATATGTATGTCTTCCTTGAAGCAGTTGAACACCTGCAGCTTCCCCTTGAAGCTGGAGAAACGCAGTCATGATGACAAAGCCACAGATTTCAAATTGTCTCAGTCCTACCCAGCACCTCTGCTACATTGCCTACTAAAGCTCCAAAATAACTTTGCACTCCCTCTTCTCACTTTAAGCCTCTTACATCTCTCCCCC
The DNA here is from genome assembly GCA_004026705.1 of Nesogale talazaci. Taxonomy (NCBI): domain Eukaryota; kingdom Metazoa; phylum Chordata; class Mammalia; order Afrosoricida; family Tenrecidae; genus Nesogale; species Nesogale talazaci. The sequence continues at coordinate 29,386 of PVJH01017644.1, read as the reverse complement.
TCTGTATATAGCACTCTGTGCCTGTAGATCTGCTTCAATATTCATTGATAAAATGAAATTATTCTACCAGGAATTGCTTCACTTTCTACTACCAATCTACATCAGGACCCAAATCATTCCATGCTATCCACCTTCCTTCTAAGTACTGAGGAGGAAGTGCTGCTTCTATTAAAAACAAACCCAGTGGGGGTGGGGGATGGGGAAATCCTGAGAAAGCAAAAGACTTTAAATCCATTTTGAACTCTTAAATCCTGGATGCCAGCCTTTATGCTTTCTCAAGGCCCTTGTTATTTCTCTCTACTATGCCATTTCCACCAGCCACTAGTACGTTCTAGTACCACCCACATTGAACATTGTAAGATACCTCCATGAGCACATATGCCTCTTCACCTATTCCTTATTTGGGTCCCCTTAGTGGGAAAACATCTCTGAAAGAATTGTCTGCAATTTATTTTTCTACTTCCTCACTTATTTCATTCCACTTGACCTTCCTCTCACACTACTTCAAAAGAATGCCTCTGAGGCTCTTGTCCAATCACTGCTTAACAACATGTTGTCAAGTTCATTGTCATCTTGTCCTCTCAGTAAGCTTTTATGCAATTGACAACGTCCTCATATAAATTCCATTTACTAACTTTCATGAAACCACACTTTCGTGGTTTCCCTCCTATTTCATTGATCAGTTCTTCTCAGTTTTCTCTGTCGTTTCTCTGTCTCTCTCCCCCACCCATCAGTAAATACTGGCAGTCCATTGGAGCCCTGTCTTTGATATCATTTCTGTTGACTTTTTGTTGATGAGATGATCTAGTCCATTGCATATTTATGAATACAGGGACTCTCAAAAACATACCTTTGAAGTAAAAGAAGAAAACAAAAAAACATACCTTTGATTTGGACCACTCCTCAGAACTCTAGACTATCTATCTACTATCTCTCTATCTAGCTACTTCCCAGATATTTTCACAGAATCTGGTAGGCATCTAAAACTTATCATGGCCAAAGGGGAACTTTCTTCCTTTGAAATTATTCTCTTTATTCTTCCCTATCTCACTCAATGGCAACCTCAATTTTCAGGGTTGCTCAATTTTCTTAACTTATCTTTTACTCATTCATATATCCAAAGCAATAGCAAAAAAAAAAAAAAAAAGGCCAACAACAACAAAAGTAAAAAAGTATTGCTACTAGGGGTGGGGTTCTAGCTTATACATATACCGGTTCATTCCAAAAGAGACATGTGTTTAAACATGACCCTGTGATCTCTGGGTGGCTGCAGACAAGTCTTCTTAGTAATATCCATCTCTTAATCTTATTAAGGTGCTTTAAAATAACAGAGGTAAGCATACCAGTGACTTCTGAGAGGATCTGCTGGGCCAGTTAAATTCAGGGCTGAGAGATCACCTCAGAAGTTATGACCGCTCTTTTTGGTCCACAATTTTGATAGGTTTTTTCAAATGACATAAGAAATTTAAGAAAATCAAAAACTTCCTTGGTAAGAAAAAAATGTCCGGAAAGTTGTACCCCCTCTTTTAAAAAAAATTACAACAAGGTACCTGCTAATTCTTCATGAGTAGCAAAGGCTGTCCTACCAGAATCTTATTGGAAAACTCTACCCTATCCATTTTATTTTTATTTTAATACATCACTTGACTGCTGGGCTCCTATAGCTCTTATAACAACCCACACAGCAATTGTATCAAGCACATTTGTACATAGTATGTTGCCATCATCATTTCGAAAGCATTTTATTTCTACTTGAGCCATTACTCCATCCATTTTAGAGCCCTGATTTTTTCCCCTGAAAACTTCTTCTTTTTCCCCAAACAACATGTATAAGAAGAACACTATCAGTCCCTGAAGGAGGCCAAAATGGCTTTTAATATGGTGTAGAGTGTGGAAGTCTTGAGGGAAGACTTAGATGGAAATACTACCTTCAGAAGTGTATTGACCTGGGGGACATGTGGGGAAACGATAGCTTTACATTTCTATGATTTCATTGAAATACCTTTGACTTGCCCACATTCATAGGGGTGCTTTCCTCATCACGCAAGTCCTGGCCACCAGCATTCTCTTCTTGAATTACTGCAAGAGTCTCCTAATAGCTCTCTCCATATAGAACAGTCAGAATGAAGTAAAAATGAACACTAGAATAAAAAAATAAGTTTAAAAAAAATGTCAATCAGATGATGTTTCTTTCCTGTTCAGAACTACCAGTGGCTTCCTGTAATACTTGAAACATCTGGCACCTTACTTAAGCAGGCAAAGCCCCGCCTCACCATAGCTTTGTGTCATTCTTTCTTTGGTCGTTGCATTCCAGCTCTCTAGTGCTCAAACGTGAGCTTCTTCTCTCCCTGGTCTATTGGGCATATAGCTAGCTCACTCGTTCCATTTAGAAATCAGCTTAGTTATTATTTCCCCATAATGACTTTCCAGACAACACAATACCAAGTAACTGCAGGTATCACTCACACCAAACTCACTGTCATGAATTCAATTCTTTTTTTTTTTTTTGGCATCACTGCTCTCTGGCAGGAGTTGGAGGCCCAGCTTTGCTCCTGGAGAGCAGCTGCTGGATTTGAAGGGCCAACCCTGTGGGACGCAGTCCCACACACAACCACTATGCCACTGGGACTCAGCCTTGCATTCAATTCTTATCCATAGCAATTCAATAGGACTAAGCAGAATTGTCCTTATAGGTTCCAAAACTATAAATCCTTAAGGGAGAAGAAAGCTTTATCTTGCTTCTGTGGAATGACTAGTAGTTTCAAACTGCTGGCCTTCGGGTTAGCAACCCATGAGTAACGCATGAGGACTCGTTTTCTAGTCTATGGATCTATTTATTTACAAATAGCATCTATCATTAGTTCATATTGATATTGTGTCCATTTTTCTTATTGCAGTTTGTTAATTAGCATTCTTCTTATTTTGGCACTGAGATTCATGAGTTCAAGGTCCATGTCTACCTTGTTCATATCTGTTTCTCAAGTCTAGCATATAGTCAGTGTTCAGTTTTTACCAAAGTAATGAATGATTCAATATGATACACTCCATCCTTTAGTTTTGTTTCTTATAGCTATTGCCTCCTACCCCAATCGCAAACCTTTTCTATATGAGGATCCTATAAGACTGCATTATGATGAATAAGATATTTGTTTGTTAGCTTAGTACTTGCTACTAAATGCCAAGGTTTGGGCACTTTGAAGAGGAAAGATATATATTCTCACAATGACATTGAGGGTTCCCCTAGATTTTAATAAAGCTACATAAATCTCTTGATGGCAGGAAGGCAGCACAAGGACTTTAATTCTTTTTTTAACACTCTTGCTTTTTGACAACAGTGTGAACGTCCATTTAGGGAATTTTAATGCACTGTGGTTGAACATGCACAAGAAAATACATTGGCTGCTTATTTAAATGCTTTCCTTAGTTTTGACTCTAGGTAATTTTACTATTCATATATATTAGTACTATTCCTTTTCCTTCATAGCAAGCCTCTTTCACTTATGTAGACAGTCTGACATAGTGCTAGAAAGGGCATGCCATTTTGTTTTGGAAACGTTAGGGAAAAAATAGACTGCATGGTTGAATATGCCAGAATCGAGGAGCCAGACACCTTGTGACAGATGCCAGGCCACAGGTCCTTGGGGAGTGACAGAAGCCAAGGAATTATCCACATGAGATGATCACTTTTTAATCAGACAAAAACAAAGAGACTCTACATGTACCTATGTTGCCATTAGACCCAGGGATCAAGGCGCAGACCTACCTTTGCCTGTGTCTTCCTGGTACTCTAAGCAAACCACACCATCCCTAGGCCTAGGACTTCTCCCAGCTGCACACAGGGAGTCCAGGGTTTGGGTTCCATGTCCCTTCTATTCATTGACAAGCCCACAAAGGTGTTTCATCAGAAGTCTTCCATGATCAGTACAGTTGTACTATGATCCACCGGTTTGGGTACAGGCAAGCAAACAGCCTTCAGACAATCACCTAAGTAATGCAGAAGCATCATTCTGCGAGAGCGATGGCTCCAACAAAACTGCCTTCCATTTCCATGATTTCACCCAACATTTGGCTCCACATCTTGTGGCCCTAATACAGATACAACTCGGGGTGAAGTGGGGTGGGAGAAGGGAGCACACTAGCATTAGAGAGGGTTTCTAAAGCAGATGCAGTGTTATGATGCCAAAAATAGCTGTGTGAATGTGCTGTGTTTTGAGCTTATTGCAAGTTGGGTTGGTGGTGTTTTTTGTTGTTGGTTGCTTGTTTTTTGTTTGTAGAAAGGAAACATTCAAGCAATGAACAGAAATGTTGGCATGGCTTTGCTAGAACACTGAACTTTGTACTTTAGTGGACTTCTATTTAGCTGTCCTTGTGTAGCTTCTTTTTTATAGTGACCACCTAAGACAGTATCAGACTGCCTGTGGATTCTGAGACTGTTAGGCTTTACAGGAATAGAAAGCCCCATCTTTCTCTTATCGAGCAGCTGGTGGTTTTGAACTGCTGATCTTATAGCTGGCAGCCCAACAAGTAGTTAAAATTGCCTCAATGACAGTGGTGATATCTTCTCCTATGGGGGCAAACCAGAGAATTACCATCATTTCAGTTGTTAGGAAGGAATTGTGTTGGGTGATGTTCTATTTCAAAACAAATATATATTCAAACTATAGGCAAATTTGGATACTTTAAAAAACTATGTTCCTGTTTTGGAATGTACAAGGAAATAGATGGGTAAGTTGTGATAACTATTTGATTAATTTGGATGGGGGTTTAATAAGAAGACTCAATTTAAGTGTTAGCTTGATACACACACAAACTATGTGTAAGTAACAACATGCATGTATTTGTAGACAGGATTGATTTTGGCAGTGAGTGGATCCACGTGTGGTAGTCAGAAGAAGAGTGGTAAGTGGTACAGGGAATTATCCACCCATTCTGTTACACAGTGCATGTGGGTCAGTGCCTGGTTTCTGAGCATGAAGAATGTGAGTGACAATGGGTGAAGGTGAGTGTGTTAGTGATTCCAATGTCTGAGGGGCTTATAGGGAAGACTGTGTGAGAGCCAAGATGTGGGTATACTCTGAACCATACTGTAAGTGGAGAAGAGGCTAACACTTAAGTACAATGAGAATATCAGATCAGTACTGTTTAATATTTTGAGGGGGAGAGGAAAGGTTGGCATTTAAGTCTGTCTTTAATGGTTAGAAAACCCCTGTTGTTTTGTAGGTTACCTACTGGGCTGCTAACTAGAATGTTGGTAATTCAAACCCACTAGTCACTCCAGAGGGGGAAGATATGGCCTTGTGCTTTCATAAAGTATTACTTTGTTAATACTTGTGGCTTCATTGGAGGTGCTCATTGAAGCAAAATTTCTCTTCTCTCTTCTATTTATGGTAGAAAGGGAACTTGTGACTGAGCCTCCTTTTTAAACATCAAATACATCAAAGCCACAACATCGTGACTAGTCTCATGGTGTTTTATCTTTCTCATCTCTGAATCTTGACCTCATGTTAGAATTCCCTGTCCATGATTGCTATGTGACTAACTATTGAGGTTTCCGGATCCTCTTTATAAGATGCTAGGTAAGACAGTGTTGTAATTTCTCTTACTTACATTTTTATCATCCCCAGTTTCACTGGAGTTTCCTGGAGAAACTTTCCTGCACCATAAAATGCAAAGAAAGCAATTGACACGTGGGTATAAAGACATCATGGTTGATCAAGCAGAGGGTCAGTAAGAAGGAGCAATGCCCTCCATCAGATGGAGTGTCACCGTGGTTGCAGCAATGGGCTCAAGCAAAATCATGAGGATCATGCAGGCCTGTGCAGGGTTTCATTCTGTTTTGCAAAGTGCCCTTGTGAGAGAAACCTACTCAATGGCATTTAACATCAACAAGTAAGCCAGCAACAGCTCCTTGCTTCTAGCCCTCATTCCACCAATGCATCTTGAAGGGGCTTTGGTCCAGATGTTTATCCTTGTTTTTCTTGGTGCTTCATCCCTATACCGGAAAAAACTTCTGGGGTCTTTCACAGTTGGGATCTCTCCTTAAGTACTCACTGTTAAGTTTCTTAAATGTTCAGCCTAAGAGATTTTGCCCCTTGACTTTAAAAGAAGGCAAACAGAAGAGGAAGAACACATGTGCAGCCTGCAGGCAGCGCTTCTGCTTACGTGGAGAATTGTGCAGAGGTTTCTGTGACGGGAAGCCTTCTCAGGGCTGGAGAGGAGTACAGAGGGTAGACCTAGAGTACATGACTGGCAAACATTTGGAGAAAGCAGATGCCCATGGGAGGCAAAGCCTTTTCTTCCGTATAGAGAAAATAAGGAGCCGTTATTATAGACCCAAGAGATAGGGCAATCATGGAGGGAGAGAAGTACCAAGGTGTTAAAGAGGATGGGAGGTGGTTGAAGCATTCGTTCTGGCTTAGTGTCTGACTTTGTCCCTGTGTCCCCTGAAGATTCCACACCCCCCACACTCCTCCCCTTCTGAGGTAGACTATGGCCATAGGGGAAGCTACCTCTGGGGGCAAAGAAAAAGAGATGGTGATCTTCAGGAAAAGGATGAATCTGTTTGCCCTATTGGGTTCCCCACCCACTTCCCAGGCTGTGCTTCCATCTCCTCCTCCAGGACTCTCTTATTATTAACCTCAAATTATGACAGGCTAAGGCATAGGTAGAGTGGTTTCTGGGGGTGGTGGAGGGGTAGGAAATCCTTAAGAATAAGTTGGCCATCTGTTATGGATTTTGTAAGAGAAGACAATTCCTGTGGGTTCTCTTGCTTCTATTTTATATCATTTAGTAAATGTTTACTGAATGCCTACTGGGTGCAGAAACTTACTGGGAGGCCTACTGCATCAGTTAGTTTCAGAGTTAGGCATATTTACAAAACTAACCATATTGAGTTTGTATTGCTGTGTGGTGGGATGGACCTTATTGTCCATTTTAGCGTAGGAATATTAGGCTAGTGGGGAGTGATTTATCCAAAGATTGATTATAGAACTAGTATCCCAAGGAGTGCTTCCTGAGTATTAGTCTAGCAATCTTTCCACTATTTGGTAATCATTTGTTTTAATTTTGTTAGAATTATTTTTATTACCAGAAATTTCCATGCTCTGCCTCTGTTTTCTGAGGTTAAAAAATTTTATACTTAGCTGTACCTATTTATGAATCCCAGGTATAAAACCCGTGTGTTAGCCTGGGTAGACTAGAGAAACAAATTCATAAACATGCATATGGATATAAGGGAAAAGTTTATATGAAAGAGGAATGGGACTTTGAGAAAGCATCCCAACACCGTCCAGTCCAAGGTCATAAGTCCGATATTAGCCCATATATCTGATACCAATCTATAATGTCTCCTTCTGACTCATGAAGCTTGTGCAATAACACCAGGACAATCACAGACCAGTGGTTGCAGAGTCTTGTGTATCCAGCAACAGTAGAAGCATCCCGGCGCTGGCAGGGGTCTCTCTGTGGCTTTTCCAACCTGAGAGGTCTGGTTCCATCAGGGCAAGCCCATGTGGCTTCTCCTCTGGCTCCTCCAGGTTCCAGGACTCAGAATCTATCGCATGCCACCATCTAGTCTTGTGGGTAGACTGAGTCCAAGAGACAGAGTCTATAGTCTTTTACCTCCATAGGGGGAAATATTGTGAGATTTCCCAGAATTCTCAGAGAAAGCCCTGCCCACACAGAGGTCTCATTGGCTCTCTCCAGATTGACAAGCTAGACTCCACCCCACACGTCCAATCATGAAATCGAAACACGAGTATATGACTGCCACAACCTCTGAACTCTTCAACTTGTATAACCGGTCAGTACTTAAGTTTTATCAATTATAAAAAGGAAATAATAATTCCTTACTTTGAGGGTCACTGTGATAATTAATAAGAACCAATATAACTCATCACACACTTGATAGGAAGGTTGAGCTTCTAACTGCATATTTCCTTACTCATTCCTTTAAACAGAGCTCACTCTTCCGATTTTGTGGGCATTTAAACTGAGTTTTCTGCAGTTCTCAGTCTCATGATTGAATAATCAAGTCTTTGTGTATTGAGACACACCGGGGTCAGCACAACACATAAAAATGCTGAACAGAAAGGAGTTTCTCAGAAACAAAGCCCCCAAATCATGGAACTAACAGTATGTGGACAGAACAGGAGCAAACGTGGCAATTTTAAATCTAATGGATTTTCTGTTGTTCTGAAGACTATTCTATGAGATTCATCCTCAGAGGACAGATCAATTCTGCAATTAAAAATGTGAGCAAGGAGAATGTTTGGCATTGAAACCATTTGCTTTCTTCTACCTTCTTTTCCACCTTCGTCCCATATCCTTGCTTTTCATCCTTCTTGAAAGATTGAACATGTCTTTTGGAAGTGAGTGTGCTCTTATGAGATCATCACTCCTAGCTCATTTTGCTTTGTCCCCAGGAACCATATTTTGCAATGTGCTTCAGGAGCTCATTGGGAAGAGCAGACTTTGGTTTCCCTGAGATGATCCCTTCACAGCATACACCCTACTTTCCTTAAAATGTGCTTTTGCTTGCACAATCAGTAATGTTCTATCAAGCACAGAAAATGAGTTCCAGGAGCCATTCATTGAGTCACTCATTCACTTGGGCATTTATTCTTTCATTCATGTTTCTTCCTTCAGAAGCATTCATTAGGTATACATTTTGTGTCATTTATTTGGAGGGTGAGGAAGGAAGGCAATTCTTTAAGCTTCTGTGTAAGACTGTTCCTAAAATACCCTGATAGTTAAGGACTTTGATAGTTACTTGTTAATTCCCACCCAGAAAAGAAACATTTCTCTCTGTAATGCTATAATACCTGTACCTTGAATGCTACTAACCAGATGTCTGGGATTCACTTTCTGACATACCTGGAACTGAGTATGACCTGGAGAATGAGGATGGAGAGTCATTTTTCTGACTGAATGAATATATACATAATAATTAGTTTCTGAACAGGTTCTACTGTCAGGGTTTTGTGTTTGGTTTGTTTTTCTTCTTCCTTTCAACGTTTCTGTCTTGTCAATGTACCTCAGTGTCTTCTTCATGAATACCATCATCATCATCACCCCCATCTATCAGTAAGTATTTGGCATCTGAAGATTCAGGGCTACTAGGCATGGACACATTTGCGAAGGGAGAACCAGGGTCTACAGGAGCTTGGGTCCTAACAGGCTCTTAGGATCGAGTTATAATGCGCAGAAATCTATTTCTCAGAATTCTGAAACCTCCTGGGAATTTCTTTCCTTCATTTTTCAAGGGCTCAATAGAAAGTAAATGTCTAGAAAAATGGTGATGGCAACGCAGGTACAAATACGCTTGATGCAATTGATGTATGGATTGTTCTAAAAGCTGTAAGAGCCCCCACGACAATGGTCTTTAAATGAAACAAAAGAATTAGATAGTTTGTGTCATGAAATATATTTATTCTTGAATGCTTCATCTCTCAGATTCACCTTGTCCTCCTTGGGGTAGATGGAAGGTGGGATTACCTCGCAGTTTCCCTTGGGGCTTTAGAGTCAGAGCAGGGTCCGTGATACTTACCAGGCTTCAGGAACAACCAACTCCCTCGAACTCAGCAGGACTCTGCGGAATGGGAGCATTTCACGGAGAAGGTATGACCTCCTTTTCACAGTGCTCAGAGTGTAGGTCAGCTTTACATCATAACCATAGAAACGTAAGATTTCTTAGAATCCCCAAATCCCTAGGGGAAACAATTCTTTCCAGTTTCTCTAAAGAAAGAACAGTTTCTTTGTTTAAAAATCACCTCCTTATCAAGCTTCTGTCATGGACTATTTTTTCCTCACAGTATCAGAGGAAGCATCTTTCCGAACAGAGCTGCTTTCCTCCTGTTTGCTGGGACTTATTAATAGGGCTGACTGCAAACAGATTTTTCCTGTCTCGGTGTGGGCTCCCATCAGGTAGCACCCAATAAAACTTGACAAGCTGACATTCTCAATCTATCACCAATGACAGGGCAGGGAGGGGATACCGGCAGAGCGCCCTGTTCCCACCTACTTCGTGAGACACAGCCTTTGGCAAAGTACTCTAAGGTCCATTTTTCCAGAAATCAATTTTGTGTTGTCATTGCACCTTTTAAAAAAAAGGAACCGCATTTGAGATATAGGACTAGAAACAATAACTGTTTTATCGCGACTAAATGAAAATTGAAAATCACACACTCCTTAGGTGGTCGAGGAGCAATAAGGAGGGAGCAACAACAACACCAGGTTAAACAACACCAGCAACAACAAAAGGTTAAAGCCTTTCAAAGCACTAGTGCCAGAGCCTCTTCCATAGCCCACATTGTTCTCCAAGCAGGCAGTCTAACGGCATGACGGGCTGGATCATGATAACAAGCTTATGTTCTCAAGGAGGAAAGAGCATGTAAACCCAGAGCTCCAGGTAGGTAAGCGTTGTAGCCCCAGCTTGTAGCCCATCCTCTCCTGCTTTCCTTTCCTATGCACCACGACACTGAAGGGCACAGGGAAGCAAAGGGGAATTGGAGTTTGAGTTGTTCACGTGTAGAAGTTTGCTTATACATGAAATAAAGTATTGATGCATGCGGTTCCTTGTTCTGTTCTGCCCTATTCCTAAAGCAGAAATATTCCATGGCTGTTCTTTTATTAGAAGAATATAAGTACTGATTTCTGCTTAGCTGATTTGCACGATAATTTGATTTTTTGATTCTGTGTTTTAGAACAAGCATTTTACCTCTTCAAAGAAGATCGTACTGGTTGTCTTGTGTAAGATGGAGTCTCCTTGGTTCTGTGGGTTTTAAGCCACTAAGACCAAAACTCTTCGAAGATCACTTGCTAATGCTGTTAGGGTTAGCAGGGAGATGTGGTGGAGTGAAATCATCGATGGCTGCTAATTATATTTGGTGGGAGCATGAAAGTAGCATATGAAATAGACTAGAAGTGGGAGTAAAAACAGTAATGTTATTTGAGTGGCTTTTGACTAAGGCTGTTAAGAGAAACTTTGTTTCTCATCATCTTAGACTACATAGAACAGGGGTGTTCACACCTTTTCAGCATGCAAGCTACTTATAAAATAATCAAGTCAAAATGATCTACCAACTAAACAATGCAAAACATATATTTACTTATTCATAAAGGCATTGAGAATTCTTTATATGTGTAATGTATGTTTATGTACCGTGCATAACAGCATGAGTCGGTATTGCACAACACAACACAATTAACTACGTGCATTTTTTTGTCATTACCTTAGTTGACTCTGATGACTTGCACTGAATGGAATGAGCCAGGGATGCATAGTCCAGACAGTAGTTGCTGAGAGTCAGCCTCAAGCACACTTCCAAATGATCATCATTCATGATGGAATGGTACTTGGACCTCATGATCTTTATGTGGGAAAAGGCTGACTCACATAAATAAGTAGAGTTGAATAATGCAGTCAAGGAGGTAGCCCATTTTCTTATGTTTGGGTACTTTCCCTTTCTGAGTCAGTTCCAGAACTGTTCATGCCTCTGGACTTCAGCTGAATGTCGGCTTGTAGTGTCAAAATCTATTATGTAGGAAAACATACATTTTGATCTTCTTGCTTGGTCCAGCTCCCCCACTCATTTTAGCATCCTTTATTACGTTCAAGAGAAAAAAAACAAGGTCTAAAAATTGGCGATAACTTAGCTTGTCAGTGTTGCTGCACTTAGCACAGTTGTTTGTGTATGCATTTGTCACCTCAGATTGCATCTGATTGGTTGCGTTGCATATGAATTAAGTGATGGGATTATTGATAGGCTTACATCTATTTTTGCAATGCCATGTAATTTACCCACACCACACTTTCAATCAACTAATAGATTTCAATTGATGTACTGAGCACTCTTGACCTAAAAGGTAAGTATCTTGAAGGGAAGGACAATTTACTAGCTATCTTGAAATTCTTGTGTCACCTTTCACCTAGTCACAGACACAATTGCACTCAGGATGTAAATGAAGTAAATGAACTTTAACGTATACTGTATTTGATTCTGGGTGAACACTAAACTTATGTTGAAGAACTCTTTGAAGATGTGAAAGTAAGGGGAAACTTGGGAGGCGTTAACCCTAGTAATTTAGGGGTTAAATATATTAAGGTAGGGAGTACAGCTGTCTATCCTATTTTTATGCAAAGATATTCCTTAGACTGCTTGGAAATCAAAACAAAGACTGACTTGACCTGATGATCAGATTCTGAAGTATTCTCTGAATATAAAATTCTGATAAAAATAAACAATAGATTTGGCCCTTAAACATTACAGAAATTAGGGGCCTCAACCCTCCCACAGTTGAAAATCTATATATAATTGTTAACACCCACCAAAACATAACTATTAATTGCCTACTGTTGACTGGAAGCTTTACTGTTTACGTAAGCAATCCATTAACCCATAGTTTGTGTGCTCTGTGTATTATATCCTGCATCTACATAAAAGCTACATTTTCTTTTTTGTACATGTGCTCTTATTTCTTCTTTTAAAAAATAAGTAATTTTATTAGGGGCTCTTTATGATAGCTCTCATAACGGTCCACACATCAATTGTATCAAGCACATTCATACATATATTGCCATCACCATTTTCAAAATATTTCCTTTCTATTTTTAGCCCTTGGTATCAGCTCCTCTCTTTTTCTCACATGTTAGAAATTATTAGTATTATTTTCATGTCTTGCACTATCCACTGTCTCCCTTCATTATTGTTGTTCATCCCTCCTGAAGGGGAGCATTGTACATCATTATAGTCAGTTCCCCATTTCTCCCCTTTCTCCCCTCAACTTCACCCTCCCCTCATGATATCACCACTGCCCTTGCTGTTCCTGAGAGGCTTATCTGTCCTTAATTCCATGTGTCAAGAATTCTTATCTGTACCAGTGTAAATGCACCAATCCAGCCAGATTCCAAAGGTAAGACTGGGGTCATGGTAGTGTATGTGTAATGGGGAAGGGGGAGCGTTAAAGAATAAGAGGAATGTTGTGTGTCCTCTCGGTGCTGTGCTAGACCCTGGTTGTCGCCTTCTTTTCTTATGACACTTTGGAGAGGGAATGCCCAGTTCTCGATAGATGGGTCTTGGGTCTCTACTCGGACTCCCATCTTTTTTCTTGATATATTTGTTCTGGGGGGTTCTTCTGATGCCTCATACCTTATCTCTTCCACACCTCATGATCACGCTGGCTGGTGTGCTTCTTCCTTGTGGGCTTTGTTGCTTCCCTACTAGATGGCTGCTTGTTTAACTTCAAGCCTTTATGTCCCTCAAAACTTTAAATCATATTTGGCAAAATGTACCAGGTATTTCCACCCCAATAGTTTCATAAATTACCTATTCACTGAAAAAAAATTATTCTTGTGCTGGATTCATTCATTTTGACTCGGAGGACAAGCTCATTTGCTGTGGAGTTAATTGAAATGCATCCAGCGACCCTCTAGAGCAAGGTGGAAGTGTCCCCCCGAGCTTCTGAAGCCATCATCTTGACAGAAGTAGACGTCCACACCTTTCTCTCACAGGACAGTTGGAGAGTTTAAACAATCAACCTTTGAGCTAACAGTCCCCTGCTTGAGAGCCGTGCCCACAGGGTCCTTCTTAGTCACCTGAAAACAACAACCAACCACTGTTCAGATTCAGATTTCTTTCATCATAGATTTTGTTGCCTATTTTGGGACCTCATATACATACAGTTGTAAAATACCTTATATACCATATAAATACCATAAATATCTTATCAACCAATTATCAGCCAACGCACCTAATTTTACCAGAAAAAAACTGCATTAAAATGTGCTGGAAAACTCCGCTTATACTCCACTATAATGGTATGTATAATTTTGTGCCTGATTTTTTTTCCCCGCTGACAATAATTTTTTGAATATAATCCATCCATTTTGCAATTATCCTTATTTATTCCTTCTTACCACTGGGTAATGTTCTGCTGTATGTATACACCAGGATTTAACATCTTCTGTTCATGAACCTTTGGGTAATACCCAGAATTTGGCTATTGTGAATAAAAGTGCTCTGAACATTTTTGGTCACATCCTTTTGTGGACGTATGTTTCTATTTCTTTTTGGGTAAATAATGAAAATGCTAGGTTTTAAGATAGATGTGTGCTTAGTTTATAAGATATTGCCATACTATTTTCGAAGATGACTGTGCCATTTTGCATTTCCACCAGAAATCTATGAATGTTCCATTCAGCACAAAGAATAGAGGAAATTGGAGAACTGAAAGAACAAAATAAAAATCTGGAAAAGGAGTACCTCCAGGAATAGCTACTATTTCCAAGTTTCTGCCTTTGTATCCACCTAGCAGTTTTGTTTGGGGTACTTTTTGTTGCTGCACTCACTAGTTTTTATCTCTAAAAAAATTTGTTTGCTTCTTTGTCTTTCATATTTATTTTAGCTTGTTTTAAGAGTGTTCATAATTGTTTGTGCATATTAATACTAACTGCTTTATAACTCTCTTAGATAAATCCAACATCTGTGTCAGCTCATTCTTCATATTGATTAGTTGAAAGCCAGTGTTCTTCCCATTTATATTTGTTTTTTCCAGAGAACTCAAATATCTGCATTAAATTTTCTATCCAGACTTTATAATCATGTTTAGAGGGAGAGACAGGTTGGTATGTATTTATATCATCTTACCTGGAACCAGAATGAATAATTTTGAACACATAGAATTTCACAAGATAAAACCTACGTATTCATTTATGTACCTATGTTTATCGTTTATTGTCTGGAACCTACCATCAGAATTTAAATTTCACAATGGCAAGGCTTTTTGTTCAATTACTAATGTAGTCCAAATACTCAGAGCAAGTTCTGGAATTGAACAAATATCAGAAGCTTTCAGTAAATATTTTTAATTACTGATAAAGAAGCTAATAAGCAGGACCACAAGAAGAGAATCAGAATGGCAGATGCCTATGACCTTGGGCAAATGAATTAATTGCATCTCAATTTGTTGCTTTATATAGTGGGGAAATGATATTAATTTCATGGGCTTAATACAATTTGTCTAATGCATAAGAAATGCTTAGAAATTATAAAGGCACTGGTTTTTTCTCTTCACTTTTCTTCATTTCTCTTCACTTTGCTTCATTAGGACAAAAATGCTTTCCAAAAAGACAAGAGTTGCTCTGAGTGTTGTGCAGTAAACTGATTTGGGGCAATAGAATTCCCATTTCCTTAGTATGTCAAAAAGAATTTTATAATTGCCAGCTCAATTCTCAAACGCATTTTGTTTGGGTGATGGTACATTGACAGCTTTGTTTGTTTTGCTCTTGCTAACCTTTTGGTCCAATGTAGCTATGCTAAATCCTACACCAGGGTGCTTAATCTACTATTCGCTTGCAAATGTAGTTGGGATAGATCGCATGGCATTAAAAACTGTATCATCAATCCCATCGCTTAATTGATATACAGGGCAGCCAATCAGATGCAATCATAGATGTCAAAAGCAAGCACAAACAGCTGTGCTAAGTCCAGCAAAACTGACAAGTAAGGCAAATGCTTTCAAGACTTTTCTTTGCTTGAGCCAGTCGCTACATTCCTGTGCTATCCTTTTCCAGAAGATGCTGAGATTGATTCACTTGCGTTAAAAATTGCAACACTGTTTCCCCTGAACTCTCTGGACTGAAAGCTGAGATCTTAACACTACAAACCCACATTCAGCTGAAGTCTAGAGGCATAAACAGTTCTGGAACTGACTCACAGAGGGAAAGTACCCAAACATGAGAAAATGCGCTACCTCCTTGACTGCATTATTCGGCTTCACTTACTTATGTGAGTCAGCCTTTTCCCAAGTAAAGATCATGAAGTCCAAATACATTTCACCCAAACTGATGATTATTTGTAAGTGTGCTTGAGGCCTACTGTCAGCAGCTACTGTCTGGACTTTACATCTCTGGCTCCTTCCATTAAGTGCAAATCATCAGAGTCAACTCAGCAAGTGACAAAAAAATGTACGTCGTTAATTGTGTTGTGTTGTGCAGTGCAATATGGACTCATGTGATTTTGCAAGGTACATAAGCAAACACTGTGCATATAAAGAATTCCCAATGCATTCGTGGGTAGATTTAATAAATAAATATATGTTTTGCATTTTTGTAGTTGGTAGATCATTTTGACTTGATCATTTTATAAGTAGCTTTCATGCTGAAAATGTGAGTCCCCTGTCCTACACAACTCTTTACCTACTTAGTCCCAGCCCTCTCTACCTCACTCCTACTCCATATGAAACCATTAGGTCACTTGTGCTTGAAGATCAAAATAGAACATCCCTCAGGAATCCAGTATTGCTTGGAAACATACCTTGGGTTCACACGAGTGCCACTTTATGCTTGAGCTCTATAATAGACCTCCAAGCCTGTTCCTCTTACCCGGCATCACCCAGTAATGAGTCATTTCACCTGCTACGAATCCTCAGTGTATCATTTCTCAGCAGGTGCAGTCTACCCCTTTAATCTAGGCATTGGCCAATTGCAGTAATACTTCAAAGAATCTAGTCACTCTGGTAGAGTAGTGGCTATGTGTTGGACTGTCAACTACAAGGTCAGCAGTTGGAAATCACAGCTGGTCCAAAGGAGAATGACAAGGCTCTCTACTCTATAAAGACTTTCCGGCCCTGAAACCACAGTGTTAGCTCTATCCTCTTCCGTAGGGTCACCATGGGTCATAATTGACCCAATGGCAGTGAGTGGTTTGCTCAAGCATCCATGTTTCATCAAGAGTTATTCTGCATTGTTCTTTTTATTATTTCTCTCTGCTGATTGAATTGTATTTAGGTTATTGGGGGGGGGGGGAGCATGACTTCCCTCACCCCCACTTACTGTCTGCATACTAATGAGTTTATGCATTTTTCTTGTAATCTTGACAGTGAAAGGTAGAATATAATTGTATTGGAGCATAGCATTTCAATATTTTTTAAGTACTTAATTCTACCCCCTGATCTCTGCTTTTTCTCAGACTATTGATCCTCAGCTTTGGGGAAGTTCTAATATATTTCTGTGATCAAGGAGAGACCAATAAATCTTGTGAGAGAATCATCAAATTAGACTGCTGAATGTGACCTCTAGAAGTCATTGTGCCTATAGGTAGATGGTGGTGAAAGCCACTGAGGAGAGAGAGTTGTTTATTGTCTCCTTGAGTACTCCAGAGATAGAAACCGACAGCTCCCTCGGGTAGTTCATTCGAGTAATTAATCTTCTGGAAGGTCCTTCCTTAATGTCTAATTGAAATCTTTCTTGATGTAATTTAATTTATTTGCTCCTGTTTTGTCCTCTGTGGGCATGGAGAGCAAATGATTACTAGACTGAGAATAACAACCCTTCATGAACTTGAAGACAAAAATCTTATCACCTCTCTCCCCCTTCTTTCTAAACTAAACAACTCCAGCTCCCTGCACTACTCATTAAAGACTTTTACTTCCAGGTCTTTAGCCATCTTTATCAGTGTTCCTCAAAAGAGTTTCTCAGTGTCAGGTTAAAATAAAGGAAAAAAGCAAAACTTTCTCAGCCCATTAAGACCAATATCTTAGACATCAGTAAGGTGAAATATACAGATACATGCCATTTTTGATCAGTTCATCATAAGGTCTACTATGCCTGGGCTGAGCCCCGGTGGCGTAGTGGTTGTGTGCGGGACTACAGCCCACTGGGGTGGAGGTTCGATTCCAGCTCCACAGGGGCAAAGGCTGGGCCTCCTAATCCCACCACCAGGGCAGTGATGCCCTAAAAAAAACAAAAAAGATCTACTATGGCAGGAATGATAAATCGAAGAGAGACGGCATCACATTCACCATCAAAAAGAACATTTCAAGATCTATTTTAAAGTACAATGTTACTTGTGTAATACCCATATACATACAAATAACACTAGTTAATATTATTATTCAAATTTATGCACCAACCAATAACACAAAAGATGAAGATGTTTAAGATTTCTATGAACCTTTCTAGTCTGAAATAGATCATGCCATGGAGATCTATTAATAATTACCAGTGATAAATATGTGAACATTATAAATAAAGGATTGGAAAAACAAGATTTGGTGATAGAAATAATGGGGAAGAACACATGATAAAATTTTCAAGACCATTGACTTACTGATTGCAAATACCTTTTCAAACATATAAACAATGATTATGCATGTAGGCTTTACCAGATGGAATACAGAGGAATCAAATTGACTCCATCTGTGGAAAAGACATTGGAGAAACTTGATATTTATCAGTCAAAATACATAATGCAAGGAGCTGACTGTGGAAAAGTTCTTCAATTACTCCTATGCAAATTTAGCTTGAAGATGAAGAAAGCAATTCCATAAGAGGACTGAATATAACCCACCCAAATTTAGAAACCGTATCAAGAATAAATTTGGTACACTGAACATTAGTGACTATGGACCAAGCAAATTGTGAGATAACATTGAGAACAACATGCACAAAGAAAACAAAAGGTTACTCAAAAGATAGGAAAGAAAGGAAATACCAAACGGATGTCAGAAGAGATTCTGAAACTTAACTTTGAGAAGTGAAACTGACAGCAAGGAATGATGAAGTAAAACCCTTCTAAGGCTGGCTCTAAAAACCTTTAAAGTGTGATGACGAAAGGTACAAACACCTAGAGTTAGAAATCCAAAAGGTGAAAACATACTCAACATTACCCAAGCTGAACAAACTGAAGGAAAAGTTCACGCCTCTCCAGTTGCAAAAGTGAGGGATTCTAGGGGCAAAATGTCAAGCAATGCAAGAAACATTGCATGACGTTGGAAAGAACACACAGTCCCTCTACCAAAAAGAATTAGTGAACATTAATCATTTAAAGACTTAGCATATAGGCTGAGCCCCGGTGGCGTAGTGGTTGTGCGCGGGACTGCGGCCCACTGGGATGGAGGTTCAATTCCAGCAGTGGGGCTGGGCCTCCTACTCCCACCACTTGAGGGCAATGATGCCTAAAAAAAAAAAAAAAGACTTAGCATATAATAAAGAATTGATGGCATTATAGGAAGGGGTCCAAACTACACTGAAGTCACTAGTGAAAAAGAAGGGTTCAGAAATGAACCAATTATCAACAGAAATACTTCAACAACTTGGTGAAGCATTGAAAGCATTCATTGGTCGATGCCAAGAAATATAGACGAGAACTGCCTGGCCAACCAACTGGAAGCAATTCATGTTTGTTTCCATTACAAAGAAAGGTGGCACAACAAAGTGTGGAAATTAGCTAATAATCTCATTGATATTGCATATAAGTAACATTTAACTGAAGATAATTTTTAAGATGTTGCAGCACTGCATCAAGAGGCAACTGCCCGAAATTTAAGGCAGATTCAGAAAAAAAAATGTGTCAAGGGGAATCATTGCTGACTTGAAATAGATTTTGGCTGGAAGCAAAGACTATCAGAAAGAGGTTTACATTTTCTTACTGAAGATATTTAACTCTGGATCATAACAACCTATGAATATCATTGTGTGTTCTCTAGTCTGGGTGGACTAGAGAAACAAATTCATAGACATGCATATGGATATAAGGGAAAGGTTTATACACAAGAGGAATGGAACTTTGAGAAAGCATCCCAACCCAGTCCAGTTCAAAGTCATAAGTCCAATATTAGCCCATATGTCTGATACCAGTCTATAAAGTCTCCTTCAACTCAGGAAGTCACAGGCCAGTGGGTGCAGAGTCCTGGTGCTGGCAGGGGTCCCCTCATGGCTCCTTGTTTCCAGAGCTCAGGGTCCATCAGCAGTATCCACTGGTGATAAAACCATGTCAACACTGGCCGGGGTCTCTCTGTGGATTTTCTGGCTTCAGAGGTCTGGTTCCATCAGGATAAGGCTGTGTGGCTTCTCCTTCGGCTCCTCCATTCTCCAGGAATCAGGATTGATCAGCATGTTGTCATCTTGTTTTGTCAGTAATTCATTGTCTCAGAGAGTGGAGCGACTCCCAACCACTGGGGAAAATGGTCTCTCATCTCCACAAGAAATATCATGAGATTTCCCAGAAGTCTTAGGAGAAAGCCATGCCCACACAGAGGCCTCATTGGCTAGGCTTCATCCCTAGGCTTCCAATCATGAAACTGACATCAAGCACATGGCTGCCACACATTGCAAATAATGGAAAATAATTAACAATTATTCTCATGAAAAATCTATCTATAGACCAAAGGGGAGTCATTTAAGCCAACAAGAGGGCATTATGTAACTTTCAATAAAAAAAAGTATGCATCAGTGTCAGATCCTTTCCTCATACTTATTTGATTTGTATGCTGAGTGATTAACTCAAGAAGATAGACTTTATGACCAATACAATATCAAGATTGGAGGTAGTTTCATTAACAACCTGCAATATGCAGATGGCATAACCTTGCTTACTGAAATCCATGAGTGGTGGCTCTAAAAAACTGTAAAGTACTATGATGAAAGATACAAACTCCTGATTTAATGGTAATTAAAGACTACAGTTTTCAATATGGATTACACTTCAACAGCAAGAAAAACAAAAATCTTCACAAATGGACCAATAAATAACACCATGATAAGTGAAGAAATGATTGAGGTTTTTGAGGATTTCATTTCACTTGGATCCACAATTAATAGTAAAAAATTAAGGTATTGCATTGGGCAAAACTGTTGTAACATACTTTTTTCATTTTCCTTAAGTATTTTTATTTTTAAATTGTTTTATTGACATACAGTTCTCACCCCATACAATTCAGTAGCTGAAATATATTAAAACAAGTTGTGTAATTGATATCACAATTTTACAAAAGTTTTCTTCATTCTTGTACCTATAATTACTAGCTCCCCATTGCCCCCAACTTCCTCTGACATGACTATTAACTTAGACTCTATCTTTATAGATTTACCTTCATACTAAATATAACCCAACAACATAAAAATAAAACACAGTAAAACCTCCATCCAAATGAAAGCAGAAGATAATAGAAACTAGAAAAAATTTTAAAATGGGACAACAGGGAAAACATAAAATATATGAGATTTTACCTCAGCTTTATCTGCAGTAATCCACTTTCCAATGCATATTGTCTGAAGGCAAGACCACTCACATCCTGGTTAATGATCTGAGGGAATTCAATGGAGGCTTAATCCTCAGTGGTACTCTGCATATGGTTTTGGCCTTTCACTGTAATCCATAACCTTCTAAACCAGTTCTCAGATTTAAAATTTAGTAAAATCCCCTCTTCTGATCTTAGATTTTATTATCACAATTCTTGGATCACATCATCTTGTGTACTCCTCCTGTTGATACATCACTTAGTTGATACTTCACTTAGATGGATGCTGTTTTATTATGCACCTGCAAATCGCTTGAATAAATTATCAAAGAGCAAATATGTCATTTTGAAGACTGAAGTGTACTTGACGTACACCATGGTATTTCCCATCATCTCATGTGCATTCAGAAGCTGATAAAAAGTGAATAAATATGACCAGAAAATAACTGATGCCTTTGAATTATAATGTTGCAAAGAATATTGAAATCACCATGGGCTGCTAGAATAAATCTGTCTTGGAAAAAGTACAGGAACACTACTCCTTAGAAGCAAAGGTGATTAAAATTTATCTCATGTACTTTGAACGTGTTATTAGGAAAGACCAGTCCCTGGAAAGGGACCTCCTGCTTGATGTAGTAGAGGGTCATCAGCATAGAGGAATATGCTCAATAAGCTGGATTGACGCAGTGACTGCAGTAATGGGCTCTAGTAGACAATTGTGAGGATGGTATAGAGAAGGGCGTTGTTTCATTTTATTGTACATAGGGTTGCTTTGAGTTGAAACAAAGCAACGGCACCAAACATCAGATGGTTTTCCTTTTAGTTGAGGTAAGATCATAGTTTGAACGGATGGGGGTTTTGATGAGCATATGGTATGATAATATGGGAAGAGGAAGTGGCAAATTTGGTGCATTTTGACACCAAATGAAAGAGCTCTGAATTCAGGAACTTGGGGCAATTTATAATGCATATGCTGCCAAACAAGGAAAAATACCTGGAAGGTATGATAGAGTTAAAAAAATTAAAATAACGAGATCCAAAGATGTTCTCCAAGTTCTTGGTGCTGAACTGTGGTCTCCTGTATTCAGGAGAATCAAGGGAAGATGTCCTTTAACACTTGAGTGATCTCACTGAGTCTTTGAAAGTGAGCTGAATCCCTGCATATTATACAACCACCTTCCAGGGATGGATAGATGTCTGATAATTGGGTATTACTGGAGGCAGGAGCTGTGGTGACATCCTGGGTTCACATTAAGCTGCTTCAAATCACAAGGTGAGCAGTTTGGAAGCATCCATTGGTCCTTGGGAGAAAGATGAGGATTTCCACTTCTATGAAAAGTTGCAGCTTCAGAAATCCACGGGGTCCAGTTGACCCTTTCCTAGAAGGTCGCTATGAATCAGAATGGACTTGATAGTGATGACCATCTTTGAGTTCATAAAGGGGTGATTAATGGACTCTCCACTCCTGTACAGAGTTGAAGTCCTGAAAACTCACAGGACAGTTCTCTCCTGTGTCATACAGTCATTATGAGTTTGCATTAACCTGATAGCAATGAATTTGGTTTGGATTTATTCTTGTGTTTCAGTCACAGTGCTTGTTAAATAAATTGTGCTATTTGTTTAGTTTATTGTCATTAATGACAGTTTATGCATGGCCTTTTTACCTATTACTGGTACAGAGACATTTCCTGATCCAGTGAAGAACATATGGATCAAGCAGGAAACCAAAAGAACTCTGGGCATACTGTACAGTATATACACTGTCTGGCCATTCTATCCTCCTTGGAAGTATTGCTTGGATCTAGGCAATTTTGATTGCTTACAGTACATGAAGTTATCCAATAAAAAGCAAATTGCTTGAAATTCTCTATTCAAGAATTGATCCTGACAAAATCATTTTGCACTAGAAATATAGATATTTTAGCAATTATAATTTTGAAACCTTAGTTTTGATCATAGCAACTGAGGTGGAATCAAGTGAAATAAACTGTTTCCCATGGGAAAACAATTCCTAAAAATGATAATGGAAACACTATGACATACTTTAAAAAAATTCATAGGTTATAAAGGACTTAATATGCAAACCTTAATTAACATGATTATTTGTTGGCAAATTGCTGAGCTTCTGTTAGTGCCCAAATTATTAAGATTTAAAAAATAAAGGAAGAAAAACCTTGGGGTTTGATTTGACTGGTAATCATTTCTATAGCTATGCCTCTAAACTTGTTTAGCAGAGGATTTGCACATGAATTTTTCAAGAGGTCTCCACAGATTCTTCCCAACTTTGTCTAAACTTCTGCTTCGCTTTGCCTTTGTCATCCAAAGAACACTGGAGAGAGGCTGTGTTCAGGATGAGTGAAAGTGCTCTTCTTAAGGCATGCCACAGGAATTTGGAAAAACAGCACAGTACAATTTTAGCTGTATGTGGTGCTAGGCTCCTTGGGGTGGTGGACTGGCCTTCACCATCAAACCATAGCTTTCCACTGCAGTTTGGCCTGGGTAATATAGTTGTAGTCAATTCAGTTGCAGTTGGAAGGAGGAATCTAGATGCCTACTAGACCAAGAACATTGTGTGGCAGGAGCTGTGACTATTTTGATCCTCACTACCTGGCATATACTTGATGCTTCGTAATATTAGATTGATAATGAATTAGTAGAGTTTACAGAGGAAGGCCAAGGGCTGCTTGAGCAGTGCCCTGTGGAAGTTGTTACATTGAAAGGATTATGAGACTTCTGTGAACATTCAGGCTCCCACTGTCAATGTTATGAGTTCTCTTGGAGTAATCTTAATACCAGCAAGAACCCAACCTGATCCACCTGCTAAAAGACAGATGGAGAAATTAGATACCAATTAGTAATATGGCTTCTATTACAATTGTTCCATAACAAATCACCTCTAGACTTTCAGGTTTAAAGTAACAATCATTTATTTGCTTACCGTTTTATAAATTGGGACAGGAACAAATTTGCTCAATAGGGACAGCTTGCCTTAGCTCCAGGTCCCATCAGTTAGATGATAAGCTAGAGATTGTGACCCACTTCCAAGAAGACTCACTCAAGGTTGAGACAGGGTAGCTATGGTGTTCCATGTAGACCCCTACACTTGGCTGCTTGGGCTTCCTCAAAGAACAGTGCATAGTTTTAAGAAGGAAGAAAGACAACTTGCCCATTCTCCAGGTTAGACCAGGAACTGGCATCATGTCACTTCTGTTGCTTTTTGTTGGTCAAAGCAGTCACATTTACTAATCAAGTTTAAGGAAGAGATTAAAAGATTCTCCTTCATAACAGAGGAAGTGGTAAAACATTTGTAGTGATTAAAAAAAAAACAACACCTTCAATCCCACTACCCCAGAACCAAAGCATCCTTAGAAGACAGGGAAGAACTGCCCCTGTAGAATTCCAAAAATGTAAATCTGGGGGGGAGTAGAAAGCTTCCTCTTTCTCTCTCAGAGCACCTGGTGGTTTCAAACTGCTGACTTTGCAGTGAGCAGTTGAATGCATCACCACTACACCACCAGGGCTCCTCGGTGATTTTTAAGGCACTCACAATGCTTACTGAGTTATTTTAAAGAGTTGGGTACTTATATTGATTGGTCAGTATATTTGAATCCTCATAGAAAAATTCCATAATCCGACAAATTAGGTAAGTCATGAGAAGGATGGATAACACATAGCCTTCTTTAAGTTCTATCAGTTCCTTTTAAAAATCTTGGCAATTGAAGGCATAATCCATGCAGAACCAGTACTATGCAGATGGACTTTTAAGAAAAGTTCCGGGATGCTACCTATCTGCATCCTAGACCTTCCTCTACAACAGAGAGTGAGTTGCTAACGCCAGGTTCAGCAGTTTGAAACCACTGCTGCTTGAGGGAGAGAACCTTTCTATTCCTGTGGAGAGATACAGTCTCGGAGACCCACAAGGGCTCAACTACCCTGACCTGTCGGTTCACTATGAGTTAGCATCAACTCAATGGCATTGAGTTAGTGAATGAGCCCAACTCAACCAACCCATCCACTGCCATTGACTCTGACTTATCATGACCCTCAAGCACAGAGTAACCAACTCATCCACTGCCATTGACTCTGACTTATCATGACCCTCGAGCACAGAGTAAAACTACTCTTCAGGACTTATGAACAGCAACAGACAGCCTCTGTAGCATACTCCCAAGCTTATTTGGCCTACCATCACTTTTTCAGAGTAAAAAATTACTCTATGCTCACCCCCTGTAATTTATTATTATTATTATTACTATTATTATTGTTATTATTATTATTTACAATAGTCCATGATCTAAGAAAAAGTGTAAGTATTTTCTTTGGCATCCACTCTGGATTTTTTTCATCTATCTTACCCCCATGCCCATCCCCATACCCCCACTTCTCACCCCTCCCCCAGCCCCGGGGTTGTCACCCACGTTGGAAAAACACTGCTCTATCTTTAAAAAAAAAAACCCAGACTCAAACTCACTAGCATCAAGTTGATTGAGACTCATCATGATCGTAGAGGACAGAGCAAAAAACTCCCCGTGGGCACTGTATTTTATCGGGGAGAAAGCCTTGTCATTTTCTGTGGAATGGCTGGTGGTTTCGAACTGCAGACCTTGAAGTTTTGAAGTCAGCACATAACCCACAGTGTTGGAAAAATCACAGGCGAATTCTTATTCATTGCTTTTTTTTAAATATAAATTTCAAGTAGACACATTTCCATTATCAACTGATTCTTCAAAGATGCCTATAAAACAAGCTCTATGTGTTATTATTTTAATGACTTTGCAGATTTTATCCTTCCTTAAAAACTGTTAAGAGTTTGATATTTTGCGACTCTACTTTGATTTAGAAGATTAGTTGCAACTGAGTCAATTCCAGCTTGCGGCCAACACAGGTGTCCAGGGAGAACTGTGCTCCAGTGTCTGCCTGGTCAGAAATAGATTGTTAGGTCGTTGTTCTAAGCCACCTCTGGATGGAATCTCTACTATGTGATTAGCAGTTTGAATGCTATAACTGCTCACTCAGGGACTATTAATTTCATATTAGGGCCAAGCAGTATATACTTATTCCTTTGTCTCCAGTCCCCAGCACAGTAAGTATTTGGGGGAGATGAGGTCCACCACATACACTTGCCCATGTTTGGGGTTCTAGGTGCTACTACAGCTGAGGTATGAGCTCAGGTTTCCCTGTGACCACTGCCTTCACATTGCTTTATGCCTGCCCCCATCAGTAGTGGGGAGTCAAATGTTGTTCATTTAACTCTCATTACCAGTTTATCTCCTGTTCTCAAAGCATTGGTTACTAAATTCTGCTACACTTATTGAAGGAGTCCTGTACTTATTGAAGGAATCTGCTTTTTAAAGAGAAATGATTCGTAGATTAGACAGAGAACTGAGTAAGTGAGTGGATGGATAGAGAGATAAGGAGCTGGGTAGATAGATAAATGGGCAGGCAGGTAGTTATATAAGTATCAGAAAATAGAAACAAGAAATGTACTTATATACCTACCACCCTACCACAAGAATTTTAATTTTATTATAGCCTTTGACCATGTGCAGATCTTTTTAAATAAACTGTCATCACAGCAGTTCCCAAAGGTTTAGTCTCCTTTTTAATGAGTAGACAAATCCCTAATTTTCTACTTATTACCAAAAAAAAAAAACCTTAATTCACTGTGCAATATTATATTCAGGTAGCCAAATGGTTTCAAATTTTTAAAAAATATGTCTTTTTCTTGTTTATAAAAGAAGTATGCATACATTGTAGATCTGGAAATTTTCAATTACAAGAATAGGAAGATTTTGTCTCATGTAGAGATAATCCTGTTCTATTTTCTTCCAGCTTAAAAATTGGTATAAGCATATTTTACTTTTACAGACACACACATCATTTTCCTTTTCAGGCAGTCCCTGATTCAAACATCTGACTTGCTTACATATAAACCCTACTTATAAACTAATCTACCCTTCCCTTCCATGACCAATAATATTAAAAATTTCAGTTTCTTACAGTGGTATAGAGTAACAGGCAGGTGCTCCTTTACAAAGCTCATCCAAATATTATTATTACTCAATTATTATGTTACAGATGTTTTATAATGTCTAGAAATATTTCTTTCATTTTTCTATGCATAGAAAGGTAAACTACATATGAAGATCAACATTTAACTAACTCATGTTAGATATGAGCCAACTCTAACTGTTCTGATTTACATACAAATTCCACTTAAGCACAGGTTAAAAAAATGAACTAGTTTGTAATCTGGTGACTGCCTATATATAAAATTGAAATCATGCAACCAGACATCAATTCTCAAACTAATATTTGCATGTTTCCATGAAAAGAATATGTTTGGTCAATTTTCTATTGTCCTGTTTTCTCTTTAGGAGGTTTCATTGTTGGGACTTTTGAGAAAATGGTTTCATTCCTCACTTTGTGCTGCCTCCCGCAGCAGGGATGTACAGCACATAGCACATCACAAAACAAGCTGCTGTATCGATATGGGGAGGTGGCCTCTCTCTGGCTAACTGCTGAAGTTGAGAGAAACTGTGCTACTCCATGCAACTGGTCACATTCACATAATGTCCCACATTATGTAGGAATGCCACATACCTCGTGGAGAAGTGTGGAAAGGGCTGATTGATCTTCTTTAACATTCACTTATATGGAGAAGTGAATGTTACCATAATTTTGATGCCTATTTCAGGGCCAATTGGAGTAAATGCTGAATATCCTAGTTCATATCTTTCTTAGGCTCAACACTCCTCTGTTTCAATGAACTGTGGCAATGCAGTTGATGCAGATTAGTTGTCTATTTTGTTCCATGGTGTGCTACAGTCAATGTGTTTTAAACATGAGATCCTTGCAATGTTTAGGAAAGTACAGAAAAGGAGATATCAGGTACCATATGACTATACAGGTGTGATGGATGGTAATGTTGGCCAGTTAGTTCAGGTCTTCTTCAGAGATGTTATCTCATTGATAGGTGTGTCATCCTGTATTAGTTCAGTTTGACTAGAGAAACAAATTAATCAACACTCATAGATATAAGAGAAAACTTTGTATCAGGAAGTAATTATGCATCCATAAACATCCCAGTCCAATCCAGATCAAGCCCATAAGTCCAATATTAGCCCCCAAAATCCTCTTCAACCTCATGCAGCACACCCAATGATGCCATATGCAGGAAGATCACAGGCCACTGGCTGGAAAGCTCTGTGGATTCAATGGCAGTGGAAGTATCTCCGGGGCTCTGGCTGCCATCAGTCTGGCTCTATTTGGCTTGTCAACAGCAACGTGTAGGAGAGAAAGTCAGACTCCACTCTTTCCCTCATAACACACTCAGGTTAACGTGAAATTTTGTAACAGTTGCACATCCCTAATGCCATTTTGGAAAAATCTTAGGAGGAGCATGCAGTGGAGTCTTTCCATAGGGTACATGAAAATCTCTCACCAGGTCATCTGTTCAGCCCCTAAGCTCTAGAACCTGCTGACAGAGTGTAATTGTCAATGAACTGAAGGTATACCCCCCACTCCCACCTGCCCCAGTCACACGAGACTCAGAAAGCACAGGGTAAAAAGTAAAGAAAATAAACTTACATGCTCTGGAATCAATACTGACTCAAGGCAACCCTAGTGTAGGTCAAGAGTAGAAACTGCTCTCCAGAGAGTTTTCAAGGATTGATTTCTTTAAATTTGATCTCAAGGCCTTCTTCTGAAGCCCTCATGCAGTAAGTGTGATGAAATACAGCTTCTACCACTCAGGGGTTCCCACAAAAACAAAGGAGGAGAGGGAACCAGGTGTCACTCCAAGCTAGTATGGTAACCAAGGGAAAGAGGTACAGGCATGTGAGCTCAGCTAGATGTGAACTTGGCATCTCTAAGTATGGCCAGAGCCCTGATAGACCCAAAAGGCTGGCATTAATTGTTCATCATATTTAAAGGCAAGCTGCTTCCTGAATCGGATGGATCTTAAGGTTATGTTCGAACATTGAAAAAGTGAAATTCGAGGCTCATCCCCTTCTTTGCCTTTCTCCTGCATTGTGGGAGTAATTCATAACAATTCAGAATTGGAACACGGAGCAGAGTGGTTTGATCATTTGTCTTCATTGCATTGAGGGGGAACAATAAGCCTCATCAACAAAGGCCTGATTTTCCAAAAGCCCATCACTCTGGCACTTATTATCTGCTTTGTGAAGTTTCTAGGCTTTTTGCTTTTCGCCCTTTCCCCTCTCTCCTGCTGAGGTTTGGTCATTTGACTGCTTGTTAGGACTTCCAGCAGCAGGTGTGGAGGAGCCACAAGAACCACTAAAGCATTATTAAGTTTTACTTCATGATAGTTTCTATGCAAAAGACTCGGTGGGGGAGAATTTTGAAC